>CM053273.1:49522991-49627132 GCA_028583415.1 Protea cynaroides | reverse complement strand
AACTTTTCACCTTTCTTGGTTAGCTTGGTAAGAGGTTTTGCGATCTTAGAGTGGTCCTCCGAAAATCGTCTGTAATAACCAGCCAAACCCAAGAAACTTCTGATCTTCGCAATATTCTTTAGGTGTTTCTCACCATACAATTGCTTCTATCTTAATAGGGTCCACTTTAATCCCTTTTTTTGATGCTACGTGATCTAAGAAGATCACTTTGTTTAATCAGGTCTACTATTCCTTGGAATTGGCATAAAGCTTTTCCCTTCTCAGCTGTTGTGAAGCTGTTCTAAAATCCGTTGTATGAGTTGCTTCATTCTTGGAATAAACCGAAATATCATCTATGAAAACTATGACCGACGTGTCCAACATATCATGAAACACCCAGTTCATCAGTTCCATAAAAGACGTAAGGGCATTGGTTAATCCAAACGTCAAAATTGAGAACTCATAATTGGCCAATCCCAATTTTAAAAGCTATCTTCGAGATATCACTGTCCAAATTCTTTGGCTGAGGATATCTTGATCAAAGATCAACCTTAGAAAATACCTTTGCTCCTTGCAACTAGTTAAACAAGTCATCGATCTGCGGTGGTAGTTATCGATTCTTGACTGTGAGCTTGTTTAGTTCCCGGTAGTCTATACGCAAACAACACTACCATCCTTCTTCTTCATGAATTGCATTGGCACTTCCCATGATGCAATACTTAGCTGATTAGGACCTTGGTCTAGTAACTCTTGTAGTCGAGTCTCAATTCCTTTAATTCTATAAGAGCTATCCATAGGTGCCTTTGACACAAGTATCGTCCTTGGGTAATGAGTCGATGACGAACTCGGTCACTTAATCAGATGGTAACCCGTTAAGTTTCCTGGAAATACATCAGGAAATTCATGCATCACATCAATATCTTCCATCTGTGGTGCTTCTTTGGTAACGTATACCACATATACCATATATCCAACTTCTTTCTCTTCAAAGCATCTCTTTTCCTTTATCATAGAGAGGATCAGCTTTCACTTCCTAGGCAATATGCTTCCAATAAAACCAAATTATATGCCATCTTTATTCTTGAATGATAACCTCTTCTATGCACATAATCACTTGTAGAGTGTTGAAACAACCAGTCTATTCCTAAGATGACGTCAAGGTCTGCCATCTCAAGTCTAATTAGGTTGTGTCCATATTTTATCCATCCATACGATTTGGACTTCGTTCATAACACTCATCCAATTGAACATCTAGTCCAAAAAGGGCTTGAACTAGCAAAATCTAGTGAAACGCTCTAAGGAGCTTGTCTAGTTCCTTTATCTCTTATGATTTCTCGAAGACTATCGTCAAAATTTCATATTGCACTTATTAGCTTGTATTTCTTTTATCCTTGCTGTTCTACCTTGCTCTCTCTTCCATATACCTCGAAAAATATCTTGTGATTTTTACTTCATATCCCAAGTCTATTTATAAGCATTAGGGTATATGCTTATAATTTCATTAAGTCAGCCAAACTATTTTGGTCTTGACTTAATCATATCCCTCAACATTGGGCATAACTCAATTATCATTGTATTAAATCGAGTACTACTTATGCCATGACTTATCTGTGTATCCATTCTTAAATTCATACCGATATAACCCTCTTTAACTCTATTTGAGTGCTATCTATTTTCTTACTGGCTACTCTTGATAGTTCTCATTTTTTCTCATGCACTCTTTTATAGACATGACTCATATCCATCCATTTAGCAATCGCAAAATAGATCCTCCATTACTTCATCTGAGGTTCATTGGTCATAGCATTTAATCTGAATCCAATCATTTTTCTTTCAATAATTCTATTACCACTAATCATCTTTATCAACAAAGGTCAGGGAATGTATGAATCAAAATGTCCATCCAAAAGTGATTCACTTCCTTTTGTCGATTTAGCATAATGACAACACTTGCTTTATCTAGTGAACTTAAGTTTAAAGATCGGGGTAAATCTGTGGTAATCCAACCGGCATTCAAAGGTCGTTAAGTTACACGGTGGTCCAAATGCATGGAAGTAGAGGTTTTATAACTCTTAACCTCATGGTTACAGGTTCTATCGAATATATAATGCCATTGGTCAAGGCACTACAGGAGTAAATCTGAAGAGAGATTTCATACATCAGTAAATCAGGTATAATCTGGAGAAAATTTTCGTACATCAATAAATCAGGTATAAATCAGTAGATGTATGCTCAACATGATTAAGCACTTAACTGTTCATTCAGTTCGTATCTCTGTTCATGTTGTCGATCATGAAAATGGTAGCAGATTGGTATAATCAGGACTAATACTAAAGAAACAATATCCATAACTTCAATTGACAGGTTAAATCAAGAAGGTATCCCGTCAAGACACGAGAATTTAAAATATAGTATGTGCATCCTCTATAATCATAAGAGTAAATCAATAATGCACCGCATCCTATATAATCATATCCAGTTATATGGCTACAATAGATTAAATCCTTTGCTGAAATAGTTTGAGGCTTCATCTTCAGAAAATATTCCTAAATCCTTGTTGGATCATTCTATCATGATGCAACTATCCCATACATCGGTGGTTGATAAGGTTAACCACCTTGATACACTGCTTGTTGTGCACCAAACTTCTGCACTAGGGTATGCATTACTGGGACTTGCTATATGGTAGCGACTGTGTGCTAACATGTACTGGGGTACAGTGATGCTACCAATTTGTACCATACTTGGTTTGACCCAGAGGTGTTGATGTAGCATTGGCAATTTGGATAGCAACTTGCATAGTCGGTCTCATTTGTGGTTGCTCTTGTATTTTATTGGGTCAAGTTTATTACAACCGTGACCAAAGTAATTGGTAGTCCAGGTGGTTGGCTGGATTGGCCTGGTTGTTCACTTCCTCTTATTTACTCTAATCTGATTACTAACTCAGATGAGTTTTCACTATCCGTTCTAGACCCAGATAGTGGTGGGGTCAAGTTGCAACATCCTCTTCTTGCTTAGTGGGCAATAGATCAGTTTGTAATGGATCTCACTCTGAGTCTCCCCATTACCCAGGAGTATAGCTTAAGCTTCTTGTAGTTACTCTTATTTTTCTTGTACTACAGAGTAACTGTCCGGGTTGTGGACTGTACTCTGCTTTCGTTATATATATATATATATATATATATATATATATATATATATATATATATATATATATATATATATATATATATATATATATATATATATATATATATATATATATATGTTTTGTTTCGCTCTCATTGTTATGTAAACTTGTTTCTCTTTTTAATAGATGCATTATTCTCTTTTAGAATTTGTCTCAAACATCACTGGTGCTTATAATGTGTTAATATTACTGTTTTTATTTTTATCCTTATCCCAGTTCACAATTGTGTTGAATGTATGCTAGTTCAGCGGACAAGGCCTGAGATGCTCTGATACCAAGTTGTCACACCCCAATTTTGGTCTAACCAGAATGGTGTGATGAACTGCTAATAAACCAACGGTTCAACCAGGATCTCAAATAGGCTATCCCCGCGTTATCTGAACCTCCATACATCCATGTCATAATCAGAGTAAATACACAATAGCGGAAGTCTTATAATAAAATGAACTGAGAAACTAAATGATATTAATAATTTAATAGCAAATTATTCTGTATTCAACTGAGACATAAATATCAAATATCAAATACATGTCTGAATAAAATCCAATTAAAGAAACCTATAAAATATCTATTCAAATACACACGAGTTGAACTCGCAAGAGGAGTCGTGTGTATCCACTTCAGCTTCAACTTCCATAGCTGCCACGTTCCCGTATGCAGATGCAATCATGTAGTCTTCGACGGTATAACCTGCATCATCAACTAAAAATATGCGACGTCGAGATGTGAGCACACAACACGGCTCAGTGAGTAGCCAAAACAATGCAACAATACATATGCATGCAAAAGTCAATTTATATCTTTGGTCTGGTTTAAAGTTTGCAGTATGCTATAGAAATGTTGAGGTAGCCAAAGGTCGCGTTTATTGACTCCGCCTCTATACACGAGTGTGTGACGTTACCCGAAGATCACGTTTATTGTCAGCTCACATGCACCCAATCATGAACATTATATAACAAAGGTTACGTTTATTGCTATATAGTGCCATACCAACACGTAAGCCCCTATTGGCGAGGGCTGCAAATTGGGCTCGCAACTAACCAATCCTAATGCCAAACAGTGTATCCAAAGCCTCACCCCAGCATCCCTCAGAATGCCCATAGAGATAGAGCTAAGGCCCCCCGGTAGAGTCAGAGACTACAATGTCCGAGACCACCTCCCCTGATACTCTACGACATAAAAGTTCTGCTAAAGTAATGCTGATACGACGATGCCAATGCACAAGACTTGAGTTAGAGATAGAGCTAAAGTGCTGAGACCCACCAAAGGTTAACGTTTATTGACGTTCTCATCACACCTCCCCTGATACTCGCTCGCATCAAGCGCATCAACCACACACATACAAGCACATGCCTATTCCTATCATCATCAGCATCATGTTATAAACAATAAAGTAAATATGCATGAACAAGTAATAGAAATATTGGATTGCATGCTGTATGCACATTACAAACATATTCGCATAGAATCAAACATAGCAAAGGACTCAAGAAATAGAAAACGGTTTATTATTAACCAATTTAGTTTGGGGTTAAGGTTCCTCACCTTAGCTTTCTATAAGATACTTTTCCAAGCTTTAAATTCACCTTTACAATGTTATTATATTGCTAGAAGACCTAACAAAATCGATAGAATTTAATTAGAATTTATTTGAAATTAAAAACCATTCTGTCAACTGAGGGTCGATGCTAGGGTCGATGGGTCTATCGACCCTCCCTTCTTTCTGGACTTCCTGAATGCTGAGGGTCGATGGTCAGAAACACCTAGGGTCGGATGGTCATCGACCCTGGGTGCGACCCTTGGTGCACTCTGGTCCAATATCCACTTTTTAATCCATTCTTCGTGTTTGGGGTCCTATTGTTTGTTCCCACATTCCATTAAACATTCATTCCATGGTCTGAAACCATGAATCATCCTCCTAGATGGCTTTCATGCATTCTCCTAGGGTTTTCCATCAAAACCTAACCATGGATGGATGGTTTGGGTTTCTCCGAGATCACTCTCTCTCCAATAACTATCCTAAGGTCTGTAGAAACTCATGGAATTAGTATCAATACCTGAGAAGATTAATCTTTCCCTGTAACTCTTCTCTTTTTTGTTAGGTTCTCTTCCTTGCCTCTCTTCTTCCTCTTTTCCTTCTCCTCTCTTTCTCTCAATTCAATTAGGGTTGTGAAAGGAGTGAAAGTGGCTTAGGGACGTCCTTTAATAGACTAGGAACATCCTAAATAAGTCCCATTAAGATTTGGAAAGAATCCCAATAAAAAAATATAGAAATTTCCTAATTTCTATATTCGGCAGGAACCAAGGGTCGATGGGAGGGTCGATGATCCCGTCGACCCTAGGGTCTTAAGCTATCCGACCCTCCCTCCAAAACCTAGGGTCTGAATTTTTGTTTTGGGAGGTCCGACCCTGCTTAGCTGGGTATGCGACCCTTCCCCTATTTTAAGTGTGTTTGGGTCGATTTGATACCTAGGATCTCGATCTCCTTCACGCCCTTGGTCCGTTTGACTCGACCATGATTGGTAAACCTGGTTCAAGGTGGTATGACCGGGTTAGATTGACACGGGTCTTACAAATAGCATGAACCAAAAATTAGGAAACCTTTTTAATTTCGATTGGAACCTTTCCTAAACTCAATGGGACTTATTTTCGGAGGTTTTTCCCTATAAATAGGACGTTCCTAAGCCTCTTTCACTCCTTTTACAACCCTAATTGGATTGAGAGAAAGAGAAGAGAAGGAAGAGAAGAAGAGAAGGAAAACTTGAAGAAAAGGCTAAGGAAGAAGAAAAAATTCAGAGGAACTCAGAATCTCAGCAAACCTAAGGTATGAACACATTCCCCATGATTTATTTAAAACTTTAGAATGGTTATTGAAGAGGGTATGACTTAGAAGAAACCCAAATCATCCATCCATGATTTTGTTTCAACAGAAACCATGGAGGAGATCATTAAAACCATGTAGGTGAATAAAGTATAGTTTTAAACCATAGAACATGTATAGAATGGATTGTGGAAGTAAGCCATAGGACCCAACCATGAAAGAGAGAACGAAATCTGATATTTTCGACTCAAACCATGGAGGGTCGCACCTAGGGTCGATGGCAGATCCGACCCTAGCATCGACCCTCAGTGTTCGGGAAGTTCAGATTAGGGGGAGGGTCACACCCAGGGTCGATCATGACTCCGACCCTACCTCCGACCCTCAGTTAACAGCATGGTTTTTAAATTCAGAATTAATTCTAATTAAATTCTATCGACTTTGTTAGGTCTTCTAGCAATATAATAACATTATAAAAGTGATTCTTAAGGCTTGGAAAGAGGATCTACAAACAAGCAAAGGTGAGGGAACAAGACCTAAACTAATTGGTTAATAATAAATTATTTTTATTTCTTGAGTCCGATGCCATGAATGATTTTATGCGTGTATGATTGTTATGTGCATTCAACATGTCATCCAATATTTCTATTATTACTGTTCATGCATATTTAAATTTATTGATTATAACATGATGATGTTGATGATGGTAGCAATAGGCATGTGAATGTTTATGTTTGGCTGGTGTAGATGGTGCGGGTAGGGATGGTATCAACCGTTACTTTGATGCCGTTCTCATCGGGGTATATTGTGCCATGGTCTATTCAAGTCATGTCCACTAATCAATTGTTAGTGTGCTTGATGCGAGTGGAGCATCAGGGGGAGGACGTGACATTGTGGTTCAGCCTGGTCACCAGAATCTAGCTCTATCTCTACTCAAGTCTTGTCCACTAACGTTGTCGTATCGCCATTACCATAGCGGAACTAATATGTCATAGGGTATCAGGGGGGGACATGGCATTGTGGTTCAGCCTAGTCACCAGACCCTAGCTTTATCTCTATGTATGTATTGAGGGATGCTGGGGTGAGGCCTTGGATACATTGTTTGACATTAGGGTTGATTAGTTGCAAGCCCAGTTTGCAAGCCCTTGCCAACAGGGGCTTACGTGTTGGTATGGGCAACCGGTACAGCCATGCCATTTTCATGGGGTGTATACTGTCCATGGTGGGTGCATGTGGGGCGACAGTGCCGTTTGCATTGGCCGTTTCCACACACTCGTGTATAGAGGTGCGGCGGCCACCTATCCTTTCTATAGCAAATTGCAAACTTATATACCAGACCAAAGATATGAATTGAATGCATGCATATGTATTGTTGCATTGTTTTGTTTACTCACTGAGCTCAAGTTGGAGAGCTGACCCTCGCGCGCGCATTTCTTTTTAGTTTTTGATGTTCCAGGTACTATGATTGACGATTATGTCGACGCACCAACATATGAACATGTGGTGGCTATGATGAGCAAGCTATGGAGGACGAACATGGTTCGTTAAGCAAGTGTTTCAGCTGTGGATACGCTTAGTGTTTATATTTCATATTTGGATATTGTAATATGTATTAAATTATGTTTTGGTTACTTGAAAATAATTGGAATATTAGTTATTTATGATGATTAGACCTCAGTTCATTATCTGTAAGACTTTCTCTATTTATTTTATTACCTCTGATTAATGTGGAATGTCTTTTGGTTTATCATATATGGGATAGCCTATTTTGAGATCCTGGTTGAACCGTTGGTTTATTGACGGTTCATCACACCATTCTGGTTGGTGTAGAATTGGGGTGTGACAACTTGGTATCAGAGCTCTCGTAGGCCTTACCCATTAAACCTGAATACTTCCACTAGAGTCCATGAACTGAGTTAGGATAAATTAAAAGCTTTAATACAAACAAACCATAAGCACCTGTATTGGTTGAGGCAGAAATTAAACAAGACGATAATGTACATACAAAAGGTGGAACCATATATATACACTCACACAGTAAGAGGAGACCAAGAATTATCCTAATAAACAAACAATTTAGGGTATTATCTATAAGTTGGGTAGTTATCCAAGTATACAAGGATATAGTACAGTAGCAAGAAGGGAGCTTCTATAAAGCAGAAAATTGGAATACCGAGTTGGTACTCAGAAGATGTGAAACTCGATGTAAGACAGAGGAAGAAGGAAAATGGCTAGTAATGCCAAAACCCCTGTAGAGATAAAGGAAAAGATCTCGGGCTAAATCCAAACTGAGATAAGAGGATAATGGCCATGTAAGTAGATGTGTTTATATAGGATGCAGTGCATTATTGACTTACTCTTTTGATTATAGAGGATGCACATACTTGATTTTAATTCTCGTACCTTGACAAGATACCTTCTTGATTTAACTTGTCAATTGGAGTTATAGATATTGTTTCTTTAGTCTTAGTCCTGATTATACCAATCTGAACCACTCTCATGATCAACAACATGAACAGAGATATGAACTGAATGAACAGTTAAATTTTTAATCTTGTTGAGCGTACATGTTTTCGATTTACACCTGATTTATTGATGAACGAAATTTTTCTCCAGATTTACTCCTGTAGTGCCTCGACCAATGGCATTATATATTCGATAGAACCTGTTACCATGAGGTTAAGAACTGAAAAGCCTCTATTCCATGTATTTGGACCACCGTGCAACCTAACAAACTTTGGATGTCGGTTGGATTACTACAGATTTACTCCTAATCCTTTAAACCTAGGTTCACTAGATAAAGCAAGTATTTCCATTATGCTAAATTGAAAGAAGGAAATGAATTGTTTTGGACAAATAATTTGATTTATACTCTCCCTGATTCATTGTTGATAAAGATGTATAGTGATAATGGAATTGTTGGAAGAAAGATGATGGGATTCAGATTAAATGCTATAGCCAATGAAACTCAGATGAAGTGATGGAGAATTGGTTTTGAGATTGCTAAATGGATGGATATGAATCATATCTATAAAAGAGTGCATGAGAAAATGTGAGAACTATTAAAGGTAGATAGTAAAGAAATAGATAGCACTCAAGTAAAGTTAAAGATGGCTATATCGGTATGGATCTTGGACAAAGCAGAAGATTCCTAAAAGCAAGTCTAAGAGTGGATACAAGGATAAAGTCAAAAATCATGGCATTAATAGTACTCAGTTTAATACAATGACAATTGAGTTATGCCCATTATTGAGTAATATGATTAAGGAAAGACCAAAAGAGTTTGGCTGAATTAATGAATTTATAAGCATATACCCTAATGCTTATAGACTTGGGATATGAAGTAACAATCACAAGATATTTTTGAGGTATATGGTAGAGAGAGCAAGGTAGAACAACAAGGATAAAAGAAATACAAGCTAATAAGTGCAATATGAGATTTTGACGATAGTCTTCGAGAAATCATAAGAGATAAAGGAACTAGACAAGCTCCTTAGACCGTTTCACCAGATTTTGCTAGTTCAAGCCCTTTTTGGACTAGATGTTGTATTGGATGAGTATTATGAACAATGTCCAAATAGTATGGATGGATGAAATTGGACGCAACCTAAATAAACTTGAGATTGCAGACTCTGACGTCATCTTGGGAATAGACTGGTTGTCTCAACACTCTACAAAGTGATTATGTGCATAGAAGAGGTTATCATTTAAGAATAAAGATGGCATATAATTTGGTTTTATTGGAAACATATTGCCTACTAAGCAGAAGCTGATCCTCTCTATGCTAAAGGCGAAGAGATGCTTTGAAGAGAAAGAAGTTGGATATACGGTATCTACGGTACACGTTACCAAAGAAGCACCACAGATGGAAGGTATTGATATGATGCATAAGTTATCAATGCGTTCTAGGAGACTTACCAAGGTTACCATCTGATCGTGCGATCGAGTTCGTCATCAACTTGTTACCAAGGACGATACTTGTGTCAAAGGCACCTGTAGAGTAGCTCCTATGAAGTTGAAGGAACTGAGACTCAACTACAAAAGTTATTAGACAAGGGTTCTAATCGGCTAAGTATTGCATCACGGAGAGCGCCAACGCAACACGTGAAGAAGAAGGACGGTAGTGTCAGATTATGTATAGACTATCAAAAACTAAACAAGCTCACAGTCAAGAATCGATATCTACTACCTTAGATCGATGACTTGATTAAACAGTTGCAAAGAGCAAAGAGAATTTCTAAGATTGATCTTCGATCAAGGTATCAACAGTTGAAGAATTTAGATAGTGATATCTCGAAGACAGTTTTTAGAACTAGGATTGGCCAATTATGAGTTCTCGATTATGATGTTTGGATTAACCAATGCCCTTACATCTTTTGTGGAATGGATGAACTGGGTGTTTCATGACATTTTGGACACGTCGATCATAGTTTTCATAGATGATATTTTGGTTTATTCCAAGAATGAAGCAACTCATACAATGGATTTTAGAACAGCTTCACAACAGCTGAGAAGGGAAAAACTTTATGCCAATTCCAAGGAATATGAGACCCGATTAAACAAAGTGATCTTATTAGATCACGTAGCGTCATAAAAAGGAATAAAGTGGACCCTATTAAGATAGAAGTAAACATATGGTGAGAAACACCTAAAGAATATTGCGAAGATCAGAAGTTTCTTGGGTTTAGCTGGTTATTACTGACGATTTTGGAGGACCACTCTAAGATCGCAAAACCTCTTACCAAGCTAACCAGGAAAGGAGATGAGTTTAATTTGACTAACAAGTGTGAAGAATGTTTCCAAACTCTAAAAGAAGGGTTGGTATCAGCTCCCATCTTGATCGTTTCGGTACTAAGGGAACCTTTTACCCTATCCATCGAAGCTTTCAGATTAGATCTAGGATGTGGGGTGATGCAAGGTAGATAAGCAATTGCACATGCTTCAAGAAAAATTGGAGGAGCATGAAAAGAATTACCTTACTCGTGATTGGGAATTACCGATGAGGAATTGTGTAATCAAAACTTGGAGACATTACCTATACAGAGAAGAATTTTAGATTAAATCGGATTATAAGTGTTTTATTTATCTCTTCATTAGAAAGAGTTGAACATGAGGATAACGAAATGGTTAGGAATACTTGAAGGATTAAGACGGTGATATTCAATGTCACCCGAGCAAGGCTAATGTGGTAGCCAAGGCCTTAAGCAAAAAGGGAATTATGAAGTCCGAAGAAGGACCCAATATAATGCTACCTTATGTTTCGCAGCAACAGATTCAGATTTGGAAGAAGAGTAACTTATAATAGAAGCTAGGGATGATCCAATTGAGCAAGAATTTATGGATGAACTTATGGAGCAATAATTCGGTTACGTTGGGGCATTAAAGATGATCTCTAAATTGATGGATTAAGTAAAAGTAGCAATTTTGTTAGATCTGTATATAAGAACAATGCAAGAAGATTTAGAGAATGAAAAAAAAAAAACCAAACCTGACTTACTTTGGATGCGGAGACGGTACTCAGATACAGGGGTAGATTCTGAATACCTGAAGATAAAGACTCGAATATTATGAAGAGGATAATGATTGTAGTCCATTATACCCAATATTCAGTACAACCTGGAGTACCAATATGTATCATGACTTGAAGAGATAACAAATGTGGCTTAGTGCGTGTTCTAGTGTCTGAATTATCAGCAAGTAAAAGCTGAAAGACAAAGACCACCATGGCTTGGGAGCCAGTTTGAAAGTGGAACTACATTACAATTAACTACGTCACTGATTTGCCACTGACCCTATATCGGTTGACGCAGTATGGGTTATTGTTGATAGCTTTATGAAAATAGCTCATTCTATTGCTAGATGACCTTGGTATGCTTTGGAGTGGCTAACTAAGCTATATATGGATAATATTGCCAGATTAAATGGTATGCATGAGAGCTTAGTGTCGATCAAAGGCTTATGCCTTATCTCAAAGTTTTGGGAGGATCTACAGAAAATAATGGGAACAAAGTTGAAGTTTAGTACCGCACTTTACCTCAAACCGACGGACAGTCGTAGCGGACTATACAGATCCTAAGGGATATGCTCCAAGCTTGTAAAATTGATTTCGAGGAACGTGAGTTGAGAAGTTATCGTGAATTGAAGTTGCTACTAAGCTACCATGTAAATGTCACCTATAAAGCATGGTACGGTAGAAATGTCAAACCCCTCAGTTTTAGAATAAAGTCGGTGAATGAAGAGTTTTAAGACCTGAGTTAATGGAAGAAAACTATCGAGTAGCAGACAAGATCAAAGAAAAAGGGCCAGGATAGCTCAAGATGTCAGGAGAGACACCAAGGCCTTGAGTTCGCCATAAGTGACAAAGTGTTTTTGAAGATATCACTTATGCGCAGTTTGAAACAATTAGACAAGAAGGGAAAGTCATAATTTATATATGTGTTGGATCTTATAATCTTTGGAGAGACATAGAAAAGTTTCATATCAATTAGTGTTACCGCTGTCCATGTCTAGTGTGCATGATGTATTTCGTGTGTCTCTAATGAAGAAGGACATTGGAGATCCATATCAAAAGTATTAACCACAGAATCATTGGATTAAATAGGAGATTTAATTATTGAAGTGGTACCAGCCTAGTTCACTAGTTGAAAGGTATAACACCTTAAAAACTTGGTATCAATTATACGAAGATAATCTAACGAAAATGATACGCGGAGGAGATTGCATGGGAGGAAGAAGATGAAATGCGGAAATAGAATTCCCACCTAGTGACTCCGAAGTAAATTCAAATTTTGAAGACAAAATTTATTTTAAGGATGGGGGAGTTGTAAGATCCTTACTTTCAAATTTCGAGGACGAAATTACTTTTAAGGGTGGTGGAGTTGTAAGACCCGCACGCCACGAACCCGACCTAACCTTATATTTTGTGTCGGGACCCGTCTGCATATCATGGTCGAGCCAAGTGGACCAAAAGTGTGAAGAAAAACCAAGACCCAATATGAAAATTTACCCAAAAATAGTCAAAATGAGGGTAGGGTCGCAGGTTTTAACAGGCAGGTCCGACCCTCCCCCTCGACCCTCGCCATTGACCTTCAACCATGGGTCGCAGGGTCTAAGAGTTGTCCGACCCTCCCATCGACCCTCCCATTGACCCTCGGGATTCGGGAAAAACAGCACGAACCGAAAATTAGGAAACCTTCCTAATTTCGATTGGAACATTTCCTAAACTCAATGGGACTTATTTTGGGAGGTTTTGCCCTATAAATAGGACGTTCCTAAGCCTCTTTTACTCCTTTTACAACCCTAATTGGATTGAGAAAAATAGAAGAGAAGGAAGAGAAGAAGAGAAGGAAAACTTAAAGAAAAGGCTAAGGAAGAAGAGGAAATTCAGAGGAACTCTGAATCTCAGCAAACCTAAGGTATGAACACATTCCCCATGATTTACTTAAGACTTTAGAATGGTTATTGAAGAGAGTATGACTTAGAAGAAACCCAAATCATCCATCCATGATTTTGTTTCAATGGAAACCATGAAGGAGATCATTAAAACCATGTAGGTGAATAAAGTATAGTTCTAAACCATAGAACATGTATAGAATGGATTGTGGAAGTAAGCCATAGGACCCAACCATGAAAGAGAGAATGAAATCTGATATTTTTGACTCAAACCATGGAGGGTTGCACCTAGGGTCGATGGTAGATCCGACCCTAGCATCGACCCTTAGTGTTCGGGAAGTTCAGATTAGGGGGAGGGTCGCACCCAGGGTCGATCATGACTCCGACCCTACCTCCGACCATCAGTTAACAACATGGTTTTTAAATTCAGAATTAATTCTAATTAAATTCTATGGACTTTGTTAGGTCTTCTAGCAATATAATAACATTATAAAAGTGATTCTTAAGGCTTGGAAAGAGGATCTACAAACAAGCAAAGGTGAGGGAACAAGACCTAAACTAATTGGTTAATAATAAATTATTTTTATTTCTTGAGTCCGATGCCATGAATGATTTTATGCGTGAATGATTGTTATGTGCATTCAACATGTCATCTAATATTTCTATTATTACTATTCATGCATATTTAAATTTATTGATTATAACATGATGATGTTGATGATGGTAGCAATAGGCATGTGAATGTTTGTGTTTGGCTGGTGTACATGGTGCGGGTAGGCATGGTATCAACCGTTACTTCGATGCCGTTCTCATTGGGGTATATTGTGCCATGGTCTATTCAAGTCATGTCCACTAAGCAAGTGTTAGTGTGCTTGATGCGAGTGGAGCATCAGGGGGAGGACGTGACATTGTTGTTCAGCCTGGTCACCAGACTCTAGCTCTATCTCTACTCAAGTCTTGTCCACTAACATTGTCGTATCGCCATTATCTTAGCGGAACTAATATGTCATAGGGCATCAGGGGGGGGACATGGCATTGTGGTTCAGCCTGGTCACCAGACCCTAGCTCTATCTCTATGTATGTATTGAGGGATGCTGGGGTGAGGCCTTGGATACATTGTTTGACATTAGGGTTGGTTAGTTGCATGCCCAGTTTGCAAGCCCTCGCCAACAGGGGCTTACGTGTTGGTATGGGCAATCGGTACAACCTTGCCATTTTCATGGGGTGTATATTGTCCATGGTGGGTGCATGTGGGGCGACAGTTTCATTTTCATTGGGTGTTTCCACACACTCGTGTATAGAGGTGCGGCGGCCACCTATCCTTTCTATAGCACATTGCAAACTTATATACCAGACCAAAGATATGAATTGAATGCATGCATATGTATTGTTGCATTGTTTTGTATACTCACTGAGCTCAAGTTGGAGAGCTGATCCTCGCGCGTGCAATTCTTTTTAGTTTCTGATGTTGCAGATACTATGATTGAAGATTATGTCGACATGCCAACATATGAACATGTGGTGGCAATGATGAGCAAGCTATGGAGGACGAACATGGTTCGTTAAGCAAGTGTTTCAGCTGTGGATACTCTTAATGTTTAGATTTGTATTTCGATATTGTAATATGTATTAAATTATGTTTTGGTTACTTGAAAATAATTAGAATATTAGTTATTTATCATGATTAGACCTCAGTTCATTATCTGTAAGACTTTCGCTATTTATTTTATTACCTCTGATTAATGTGGAATGTGTTTTGGTTTATCATATGTGGGATAGCCTATTTTGAGATCCTGGTTGAACCGTTGGTTTATTGACGGTTCATCACACCATTCTGGTTGGTGCAGAATTGGGGAGTGACATTCCCTCTCTCTGTATGTCTCTCTTTCTCTTTCTACTTCTCTCTCTCCATCTCTCCATCAGTCTCTAAAATTCTACATCTCTCTCTACACCTCTCTCTCTCTTCCACTCTCTCTTTCTACATTTCTTTTTTCTTCTCTCTATCAATCTTTTAAATTCTTTCTCTCTGTCTCTCTCTCTCCCTGCCTTTTTCTCTTTTTCAGTCTCTCTCTCTCCCTTTCTCTCTCTCCCTCTTTCTCTACTTCTCTCACTCTCTACTTCTTTCTCCCCCTCTTTATACTTCTCTCTCTCTCTTTGCATCTATCTCTCTCTCTCTCTCTTTTTACTTCTCCCTCTTTAACTCTTTACTTCTCCCTCTCTCACTTTCTCTCTCCCTATCTTTCTACTTCTCTCAATTTCTCATTCTTCTCTCTCTCTCCCCCTTTTTCTACTTCCCTCACTCTCACTAGTTCTCTCTCTCTGTTTCACTCTCTCTCTCTCTTTCTACCTCCCTCTCTCTTTCTTCACTCCCTCTCTCTTGTTTCACTTCTCTCTCTCTTCCTACTTCTCTCTCTCTTACTCTATCTTAATCTCTCTACTTCTTTTTCTTCTCTTTCTACTTGTCTCTCTCTATTACGTTCATCTTGTTCTCTCTCTCTCTTTCTCTCTCTCTCTCTCTCTCTCTCTCTCTCTCTCTCTCTCTCTCTTTCTCTCCCTTTCTATCTTTTTACTTCCCTTTCTGTCTCTCACACTCTCTCTCTCTTTCTCTCTATCCCTTTCTACTTCTCTCTACCTCTCTCTCTCACTCTCTCTCTCTCTTTCTCTCTATCCCTTTCTACTTCTCTCTACCTCTCTCTCTCACTCTTTCTCTCTCTTTCAACTTTTCTCTCTCTGTCTCTCTCTCACTCTCTCTCTCTCTTTCAACTTTTCTCTCTCTGTCTCTCTCTTTGTCTCTCTCTCTCACTCTCTCTCTCTAGCTCTCTCTCTAGCTCTCTCTCTCTCTCTGTTGACTTTTCTCACTCTATCTACCTCTCTCTTTTCTCCACTCTCTCTCTCCCTCTCCTTTTCTCTCTCTAATTCGACTTCTCTCTCTCTCTTTCTCTTTCTATCTTTCTCTTTCTACTTCTCTCTATTTTTCTCTCTCTCTCTATATTTCTTCTTCTTTCTCTCACTCTCTCTTTTCTTTCTCACTCTCTCTCTCTCTCTCTTTCTCTCCTCTCTCTTTCTCTCTCTTTCTACCTCTTTCCCTCTCTCATTTCTCTCTCTCTCTTACTTCTCTCTCTCCTTCTTCCTCTCTTTCTTTCTTTTTCTATCTCTCTTTCTCTCTTCTCTCTCTCTCTCCCTCTATATCTCTCTCTCTCTCTTTTATTTCTACTCCCTCTCTCTCACTCTCTCTTTCTCTCTCCCTTCTACTTCTCTCCTCTCTCTCTCTCTTTCTCCCTCTCTTTTTCTCTCTCTCTCTTTCTCTTTCTACTTCTCTCCCTCTTTCTACTTCTCTCCCTCTCTCTCTCTCTCTCTCTCTCTCTCTCTCTCTCTCTCTCTCTTTCTATATCTCTTTGTCCCTCATTCTCTCTCTCTATCTCTCTCTCTCTGTTTCTCTTTCTCTCTCTCTCTCTATCTCTATCTCTTTCTCTCATTTTCTACTCTTATTTCCCACTCTCTCTCTCTCATTCTTCTTCTTCTACTCTCTCTCTCTATCTCTCTCTCTCTGTTTCTCTTTCTCCTCTTCCTTTCTCCCTCTCTCTCTTTTCCTTCTCCCTCTCTCTCTCTCTCTCTCTCCTTCTCTCCCTTTTCATTCAACTTCTCTTTCTCTCTTTTCTTTCCACTTCTCTCTCACTCTCTCACTTTCTCTCCCTTTCTACATCCCTCCCTCTCTCTCTCTCTCTTTTCTCTCTTCTCTTCTCTCTATCTTTCTTTCTACTTCTCTTTCTCTTTCAATTTCATCTTTTTTCCTTTCTCCCTCTCTCTCTCTCCTTCTCTCTCTCTTTTTCTCTCTCTCCTTCCCCTCTCTTTTCTCTTTCTCTCTTCTCTCTCTCTCTATCCATTCTCTCTTTTTCCCACTCTCTTTCTCTCTCTCCCTCTTTCTTTCCCCCCTAATTTTACTTCTCTCTCTCTCTCTCAATATCTCTATCATTCTACTTCTCTGTCTCTCTCTTTCTCGCTCTATCCTCTCTCTTTTTCTTTCCTCTCTTTTTCCCTCTCTCCCTCTCTCCTTTTCTCTCTTTTCTTCTCTTTCTCTTTTCCTCTCTCTCTCTCTTTCTCTCTCTCTCATCTCTCTCTCTCTCTCCCTCTCACTCTTTATCTCTCTCTCTTTCTCTCTCTCTCTCTCTCTTTTTCTTTCTCTTTGGCACTATATATCTTTCTACATCTCTCTCTCTCTCTTTCACTCTCCCTCTCTCTCTCTCTCTCTTTTTTCCCTCTCTCTTTCTCTCTCTTTCTTCTTCTTCTTCTTCTTTTTCTTCTTCTTCTCTCTCTCTCTTTCTCCCTTTCCCCCTCTACTTCTCTCTTTATAATTCTCCCTCTCTCTCTCTCTCTCTCTCTCTCTCTCTCTCTTTTGACTTCTCTCTCTTTATCTCTTTCTTTCTCTCTTTTTCTCTCTCTTTCAATTTCACTCTCTCTCTCTCTCTCTGTTTAAACTATTCTCTATCTCCCCCTCTTTCTCTCTTACACTTCCACTCTGTCTCACTCTCTCTCCCTTTCTACTCTCTCTTTGTCTTTCTACTTCTTCATCTTTCTCTCCCTCTATCCTTCCCTCTCTCTTTTTACTCTCTCTCTCTCTGTCTACTTTTCTCTATCTCCCTCTCTCTCTCTCTTTCTACTTCTATCTCTCTCTTTCTACTTCTTTCTATGTCTCTCTCTTTCGACATTTCTCTTCCTCCCTCTCTCTCAACCTGCACTTCTCTCACTCTTTCCACATTTCACTCTCTCTTTTTACATTTTTTCTCTCTCTCTCACTCCCTGTCTCCCTCTCTCTCTGTCCCTCTCTTTGCCACTCTCTTCCTCTCTCTTTCTCTCTCTTTCTCTCCCTCATTCTAGTTCTCTCTCTCTCAACTCTCTCTCTCCCATCCCTTTCTCTCTCTCTCTCTCTCTATCTCTCTCTCTCTCTCTCTCTTTCTTTCTTTCTCTTTCTCTCTCTATCCCTCTATCTCCCTTTTTCATTCTCTCTCTCACTATCTCTCTCTCCCTCTCTCATTCTCTATCTTTCCCTTTCTCTTTATCTCCCTTTTCCTCTCCATCTCTCTCTTTCCCCTTCTACTTCTCTCTCTCTCTCTTTTTCTTTCTCTTTTTTTCTCTCTCATTCTCTCTTTCTCTTTTTCTCTCTCGCTCCCTCTCTCTCTCCCTCTCCCTCTCACTCTCTGTCTCAATCTTTCGACTTCTCTCCCTCTCTCTCTTGCCCTCTCACTCTCCCATTCTACTTCCCTCTCTATCTTTTTCTCTCTGTTTCTGCATGTCCCTCTCTCATTTTTTGTCCACTTCTTTCTCTCTCTGTCCTGCTCTCTCTCTCTGTTTCTCTTTCTCTCTCCCTTTCTACTTCTCTCTCTCTCTCTCCCATTCTACTTGTCTCTCTCTCACTCTCTCTCTTTCTACTTCTCTCTCTCGCTCTCTACTTCTCTCTCTTTCAACTTCTCCCTTTCACTACCTTTCTCTTTCTTTTTTCTAGTTTTCTCTCTCCCTCTCTCTCTCTTGCTATCTCGCCCGTTTTGCTTCGCTATCTCTCCCTCTCTCTCTTCTCTCTCTCTTCACTCTTTCTTTCTCTCTCTCTCTCTCTCACCTTCTACTTCTCTCTCTCTTTTACTTCTCTCTATTTCTCTATGTCTCTCTCTTTCTCTCTCTCTCTCTTTTCTATGTCTCTCTCTTCTCTCTCTCTCTCTCTTTCTACTTCTCTCTTTCCCTCTCTCTCTACTTCTCTATTTCTCTCTCTCTTCTCTCTCTCTCTCTCTCTCTTTCTACTTCTCTCTCTCTCTCTCTCTCTCTCTCTCTCTCTCTTTCTTTTTCTACTCTCTTTCTATGTTGCTCTCTCGTCTATCTCTCCCTCTTTTTACTTCGCACTTTCTTCTTTTCTCTCTCCCCCTTTCTACTCTCTTTCTCGCTCTCTTTCTACTGCTCACTCTCTCCCTCACTTCTCTCTCTTTCTCTTTTTACTTCTCTCACTCTCTACTTCTCTCTCCTTCTCTCTCTGTCTCAACTTCTTTCTATTTCTCCATCCTTATATTTTTCCCTCTCTCCCCCTTTTCCTTTCTCCCCCTCTCTCTCTTTACTTTACTCTCTCCCTTACACTCTCTCTATCTCCCTCTCATTCTCACTCTCCCTTTCTCTCTTTACTTTGCTCTCTCTCTTCTCTCTTCTCTCTCTCTCTATCTCTCTCTCTCTCTCTCTCTCTCTCTCTCTCTCTCTCTTTCTATGCTCTTTTTACTTCTCTTTATCTCTCTCTTTCTTTCTGTTACCTTTTATTTCTCTCTCTCTCCCTTTCTACTTCTCTCTCTTTCTATTTCTCTCTCCCTTTCTCTATCTACTTTTCTTACTCTGTGGATTTCTCTTTCTCTCACTCTCTCTCTCTATCTCTCTCTCTCTCTACTTCTCCCTCATTCTCTCTCTTTCTGCATCCCTCTCTCTCTATATCTCTTTATCCCTCTTTCTCTTTCTACCTCTCCCACTCTTTCTCTCTTACTCTCTCTCTCTCTTTCTACTTCTCTCTCTCTTTCTACTTCTCTCCCTCTCCCTTTCTATTCCTTTCGCTCTCTCTCTACTTCTCCCTCTCCCTTTCTATTCCTTTCGCTCTCTCGCTCTTTCTCTCTCCCTCTTTTTACTTCTCTCTCTCTTACTCTTTCTACTTCTCACTCTTATTCTATTACTCTCTCTCTACTTCTCTCTCTCCCTTTCTGTCCCCCTCTTTACTTCTCTCTCTCTCTTCTAACTTTTCACTCTCTCTACTTCTCTCTCTCTCTCTCTCTCTCTCTTTTTACTTTTCTTCCTCTCTTTCTCTCTTCCTCTCCCTTTTTCTTCTTACTTCCCTCCCTTTACTTCTCTATCTTTCTCTTTATCTCTCTGTCACAACTTCTTTCAATTTCTCTATCTTTAAATTTTCCCTCTGTCTCTTTCTCTTTCTCTTAATCTCTTTCTTTACTTATCTCTCTCTCTTAAACTCTCTCGCACTCCGTTTCTCCCTCTCTCTCTCTCTTTTTCTTTCTCAATTTCTTTCTCTCTCCCTCTCTTTACTTCTCTCTCTCTTTCTTTCTACTTATCTTTTTTTCTCTCTCTCTCTTTCTACTTCTCTCTCTCTCTCTCTCTCTTTTTTAATTCTCTCTCTCTCAATCTTCTAACTTCTCTCGTACTCTTTCTCTTTTTCTCTCTCCCTTTCTACCACTCTCTCTCCTCTCTCTTTCTCTTTCTCTCTTTCTCTCTCTCTCTAAACTTTTTGCTCTATCTCTCCTTCTCTCATTTTGTCTCTCTTTTTCTCTCTCTCTGTCTCCCTCTCTTTCTCACTCTCTCTCTCTCTCTTTCTCTCTCAATGTCTCTCTCTTTCTCTCTCTACTTCTCTCTCTCTCTCTATCTCTCTTCCCTCTCTTTTCTCTTTCTCTCTCTGCCTCTCTCTTTTTCTCTCTCACTCTCCCTTTCTACTTCTCTCTCTCTTTCATTCCCACTCTACTTTACATTCTACTCTCTCTATCTCCTTCCCTCTCTCTCTTTCTCTCTCTCTTTTTCTCATTCTCTCTCTCTTTCTACTTCTCTCTCTCAATCTTTCTCCCTCTTCTACTCTCTCTCCCTCTCTCTTTCTTTCTCTTCCTTTTCTACTTCTCTCTCTCCCTCCCATTCTTTCTCTCTCTCTTTTTACTTCTCTCTCCCTTTCTACTTTTCTCTCTCTCTCTCTCTCTCTCTCTCTCTCTACATCCATCTCTCCATGTTTTTCTCTCTCTATCAGTTTGTCTTTCTCTCTCTCCCTCTCTATCTCTCTCTCTCTTTCTTTGTCTACTTCTCCCTCTCTCTTTCTACTTCTCTCTTTCTCTCTCTCGCTCTCCCTTTCAACATATCTCTCTCCCTCCCTCTCTCCCTTTCTTCTTCTTTTCTCTCTCTCTTTCAACTTCTATCTCTCTCTTTCTCTGTCTCACTCTCGCTCTCTACTACTCTCTCCCTTTCAACTTCTCTCTCTCCCTCTCTCTCGCGATCTTTCAATCTTTATACTTCTCCCTCTCTATCTATCTACTCTTTCTCTATTTCTCTATCTCTTTCTTTTCTACTTCTATCTCTCTCTTTCTACCTCTATCTCCCTCTAATCTCTTTCTCTATCTCTCTCTCTTTTTACTTTTCTCTCTCTCTCTCCTCTCTCAATCTCTCTCTCCTCTCTCAATCTCTCTCTTTCTCTTAATCTCTCCTTATTTACTGCTCTCTTTCTCTTTCAACTTATCTTTCCCTATCTCTCTCTTTCTTTCAACTTATCTTTCCCTATCTCTCTCCCTCTCTCTCTCTCAACTCTCTTTCTACTTCTCTCTATCTCTCTCTTTCTTTTCCCTTTTATTTCTCGCTCTCACCCCCTTCTACTTCTCTCTCTCTACATCTCTCGCTTTCTCCCCCTTTTTGCTTCTCTCTCTTTCACCCTCCCTCTCTTACAACTTCTCTCTCTCCCTTTCTATTTCTCTCTCTTTCTCTCTTTCTCTCTCACTCTCTCTATCTCTTACTACTTCTCTCTTTCTGCTTTTCTCCCTTTCCCTTTTTACTTCTTTCACTCTCTCTCTACTTCTCTTTCTCTTTCTACTTCTCCCTCTCTTACTACTTTTGTAAGACCCGTATCAAACTAATAGGTCTTACCACCTTGAACCAGGTTTACCCATCATGGTCGAACCAAATGGATCACGTGCGTGAAGGAGATCACGATCCCAGGTATTAAACTGACCTAAAAACTCTCAAAATAAGGGGAGGGTCGCATACCCAGCAAGGGAGGGTCGGACCCCCCCAGTATAAAAGTCAGACCCCTAGTTTTACATGGGGGGTCGGACATTTTATGGACCGGGGGTCGACGGGATCTCCGACCCCCCCTATCGACCCCCGGTAGTCGGTAAAAATAGTTCGAAACTAAAATTAGGAAACTTTCCTAATTTCAATGGGATTCCTTCCTAATATCAATGGGACTTATTTTAGGAGTTTCTACTCTATAAGTAGGACGTCCCTAAGCCTCTTTCACTCCTTTTACAACCCTAATTGGATTGAGAGAAAGAGAAGAGAAGGAAGAGAAGGAGAAGAGAATGAAAGTGGAGAAGAAGACCAAGGAGAAGGATTCAGAGGAAGTAGCATACTTCTCAGGTATGGATACTATTTCCATGTAATTCTACAGACCTTAGAATAGATAGAGAAGAGGGGATTATCTAGGAGGAACCCAAATCATCCACACATGGTTAGGTTTTCATGAAAAACCATGGGGGAAATCATGAAAGCCATATAGGTGAATAAACCATGGTTCTAGGCCATAGAACATGTGTGGAATGGACTGTAGGAGCAAACCATAGGACCCCAAACACGAAGAATGGACTGAAGGAAGAAAAATTGACAAAACCTACAGGGGGTCGATGGCCAATTGACCCTACCAGACCCGGAGCATTGACCCCCAGTGTTCGGGAAGTCCTGAATAGGGTTGGTCGCACCCAGGGTCGATCAAGACTACTTTATTGTTTATAACATGATGATGATGATGATGATAGGAATAGGCATGTGGATGTATGTGTGTGGTTGGTGTACTTGATGCAAGTGAGTATCAGGGGGGTGTCATAGGCCAGGCCTCAGCACTCTAGCTCTATCTCTAATTCAAGTCATGTGCATTAGCATCGTCGTATCACCATTACTTTAGCAGAACTATTACGTCGTAGAGTATCAGGGGAGGTGGTCTCGGTCCTTGTAGTCTCTGACTCTATCGGGGGGCCTTAGCTCTATCTCTATGGGCATTCTGAGGGATGCTGGGGTGAGGCCTTGGATACACTGTTTGGCATTAGGATTGGTTAGTTGCAAGCCCAGTTTGCAAGCCCTCACTAGCAGGGGCTTATGTGTTGGTATGGCACTGTACAGCAATAAATATTAACCTTTGTTGTACAATGTTCATGGTAGGGTGGATGGGGACGACAATAAACGTTATCCTTTGGCGGACTTCCACACCCTGTGTATAGAGGAGGGGTCAATAAACGTTAACCTTTGACCATCGAACCTTTCTATTGCACATTGCAAACTTTAAACCAGACCAAAGATATGAATTGAATGCATGCATATGTAATGTTGCATTGTTTTGTTTGCTCTGTAAGACCCGTATCAAACTAACCCGATCTTACCACCTTGAATCAGTTTTACCTATCATGGTCGAGCCAAATGGACCAAAGGCTTGAAGGAGATCGTGATCCCAGGTATCAAATCGACCCAAAAACACTTAAATTAAGGGGAGGGTCGCATACCCAGCAAGGGAGGGTCAGACCCCCAAGACAGAAAGTCAGATCCCTTGTTTTACAGAGGGGGTCGGACACTTTAGGATTTAGGGGTCGACGGGATCATCGACCCCCAGTTGCCGCCAGAAACAGAAATTAGGAATGTTTCCTAATTTCGGTTGGACTCTTTCCTAAACTCAATGGGACTTATTTTAGGAGTTTCTACTCTATAAATAAGATGACCCTAAGCCTCTTTCACTCCTTTTACAACCCTAATTGAATTGAGAGAAAGAGAAGAGAAGGAAGAGAAGAAGAAGAGAAGCAAGGACGAGAAGAAAGTAAAAAGGAGAAGAGTTGCAGAGAAGGAGTATTCTTCTCAGGTATGGATACTAATTCCATGAGTTTCTACAGACCTTAGGTTAGGTAATAAAGAGAGTATGATCTCAGAGAGTCCCAAACCATCAACCCATGGTTAGGTTTTCATGGAATACCATGGGGGAATTCATGACAGCTATATAGGTGAATGATTCATGGTCTTAAACCATAGAATGTGTGTAGAATGAACTGTAGGAGCAAGCCATAGGACCCCAAACACGAAGAATGAACTGAAAGGAAGAAAATTGACCAAAACCTACAGGGGGTCGCACAGGGTGTTGATGGCCAATCGACCCTACCAGACCCTGAACATCGACCCCCAGTATTTGGGAAGTCCAGAATAGGGGTGGTCGCACCAGGGGTCGATCATGACTCTGACCCTATCTCCGACCCCCAGTTAACAACATGTTTTTAAATTTAGAATTAATTCTAATTAAATTCTATTGACTTTACTAGGTCTTCTAGCAATATAATAACATTATAAGGTGATTCTAAAGCTTGGAAGAGGATCTATTAACAAGCTAAGGTGAGGGAACAAGACCTAAACTAACTGGTTAATAATAAACTACTTTTATTTCTTGAGTCCAATAGCATATTGATTCCATGCGTGTATGCTTGTATGTGCATTCAACATGTCATCCAATATTTCTATTAATTGTTCATGCATATTTACTTTATTGTTTATAACATGATGATGGTGATGATGAAAAGAATAGGCATGTGAATGTTTGTGTTTGGCCAGGGTATATGGTGTGGGTAGGGATGGTATCAACCGGTAAAGCCATGACCGTTCTTCATGGGGTGTATATTGTGCCATGGTCTACTCAAGTCATGTCCACTGATGTCGTCGTATCGCCATTACCTTAGCAAAACTATTGCGACGTAGGGCATCAAGGAGGGTCTTGATCCTTCAGTCCTATACTCTATCGGGGGGCCTTAGCTCTATCTCTACGGGTGCTCTCAGGGATGCTGGGTTGAGGCCTTGGTTACACTGTTTGACATTAGGATTGGTTAGTAGCGAGCCCCATTTGTAGCCCTTGCTATCAGGGGTTTATTTGTTGGTATGGAGTTGTGCATCGATAAACGTGACCTTGGTTGTACAATGTTCATTGTGGGTGCTGTGGGCGACGGTGAGAGGTTCATCGGGCGTATCCACACTCTCGTGCATAGAGGTGCGGCGGCCAACTATCCTTTCTATAGCACAGTGCAAACGTAAAACCAGACCAAAGATATAAATTGAATCGCATGCATATGTATTGTTGCATTATTTTGTTTGCTCACTGAGCCGTGATGTGCTCACCCTTTCGACGTCGAATATTTTTAGTTGATGATGCAGGTATGATTGTTGAAGATTATGTAAATGCTCCAGTGTACGGGAACGTGGCGGCGATGGAAGTGGAAGAGGAAGTGGATACACATGACTCCTCTTGCGAGTGCAACTCATGTGTATTCGATTAGATATTTTTCTAGTTTTCTTTATTTGGATTTGTTAAGGACATGTATTTGATATTTATTTATGTCTCAGTTGATACATAATAATTTGCTATTTAAATATTAATATCACAGTAGGTTCTCAGTTTATTTTATTATAAGACTTCTGATATTGTGTATTTACTCTGATTATGAATATGGATGTATGGGGTTTAGATAAAACGGATATAGCCTACTCGAGATCCTGGTTGAACAGTTGATTTGTTAGCGGTTCATCACACCATTCTGAATAGAGCGGAATTGGGGTGTGACAACTTGGTATCAGAGCATCTCAGGCCTTGTCCGCTGAACTAGCATACATTCATGACAAATTGTGAACTGAGATAGGATAAAAGTAAAAACAGCAATACTAACACATTATAAGCACAAGTGATGTTTGAGACCAAACTTAAAAGAGAATAATGCATCTAATAAAGGAAGAACAAATTTAAATACAATATGAAAGAAACAAACGTATATACATAGCTAAAACAGAGTACAGTCCACAACCAGGATAGTTACTCTATAGTACAAAGAAAGAGAAAAGATACAATCATGAAGCTGGAGGCGAAGGAGGAGGCGGCGCCTCACGATCTTTGTCATAGTCCTCAGCGTAGACTCTAGTCAACCAAGCTATCTGAGTCTGGGTCGTCTGCAGACTAGTTGTAAGATCGGCTACCCGCTGATCAATCCAGTGCTGAGCCTCCATGAGCTCTCCCATCCTCATGGCTGATGTCCGCTAGGAGTCTAGTAGCTCATCCACTCTCACCCACTGAGCGTCTAGTAACTCTCCCATCTTCATGTCTGATGTACGCTGGGCGTCTATGAGCTCATCCACTCTCACACGTTGAACATCTAGTAACTCCTCCATCCTCAGATCAGATCTGCACTGAGCCTCTCTGATCTCATGCAACATCTCCATCATACCAGAAGGTGGGTGTGAAGGACCAGCCGCATGAGAAGGACCAGCCTCATGAGAAGGACCAGCCACATATGAAGTACCAGTTCCAGCCGCATGGGTAGATGAAGGCAGTGGTATCGAGTTTACATCCATGTACATGCGGTCGTCGTCATCAGTAGGCTCTGCACGAACTCCAGCAGCGGCGGCAGCGGCCTCAACGTCAGCTATCTCTACGCGAGTGTGAGGGTGCACCATCTTGTTCCTCTCCTCATCACTGACCTGGGCATCCCGCATGCCCATCTTGCAAATAGCCTCCCAATCTAGAGGCGATGAGAAGGACTTCTCCTGAATCTTCTCATCCAATAAATCAACCCCCAGACAGGTAAGCAGAACAGTGATCATACGTCCGTACGGAAGGTTGCCAGTGTGACTGGGCAACGTAGCAGTGATCATGGTATGCATGATGATGTACGGAAGGCAGACGGGCTGTCAGTGCAAATGTTGTACAGCAGATACTGGGTCAGCTGGGAAACCCTCTCGTAATGGCCACTTTGCCGGATCTGGTTATGCTAAATAATCTTGCAATATACCCGTAGAGCCGGACGCATATAGCATGCCCTCATCTGCCAGCGATCAGGTCGTAGAAGCTGATTATCAATCTCAGCCCTCATCTCCGTGGAGGAGAACTGGTGCTCTCCAGGAGCACAGTAAACCATGGGGCCATCATAGGAAATGCCCAGTAGGTCGGCCAGCTATCGATAATCGAATGAAATGTTCACCCCTTTGACATAGCTTGTGATGCGCTGCTCATGACCCCTCTAAACATCATTGTAATCCCCCACCACCTGGAGGTTACAATAAAACTGGCGTACCAAATCCGGACAGGTGCATGCGTCGTAAGTGATGACTGGGAGCCATCCCATATCACCAAATGCCCTCTCCACATTGAACAGGGCTAACTCAGCCAAGTTCACCTTATGACCACCCTTCACTTTCTTGCGAGCGAAGTGGGCATACTGTGCCTCAGCTTCGTTGGAACGGAAACGAAGAGGATCACAAACTCTAGGTACTTTGGTACGAGCCATGATATCTGCAAATAAGAAAGAAAAATAGATAGTACGTTAGTAGGGTAGAAAAGCCAAAATTTTGACATTATAACGACGTAAGTTGGCCAAAAGCCTCACTTGTCACCCATACATGTGGGCAGGAGGACTTACGTAGGTTCTAACATATCCTACAACACTCACACAGTAGGAAATTCTGACTAATGGGATCCAATTTGAAGAAATTGCGAGAAATCAAAAATTTCGACAAATTAGGGTAAAAAGAGCAAAAATTCAAGTTTCTCGATAACCAACCGATAAAACTCAAAAATTATTGAGGGCTTTCATTCCTCGAGACACCAATAACAAAGCCCCCAATAAAAATCAAAATTTTATGGTTGGAAAAAGTTTAATTTGAAAAATACAAGTTAAATGGGCAAAAACCTAGAAATGGAAACCTAAAAACAGGAAAAAATGAGAAAACATACCTGTAGGAGTGATGTGGATGTCAAAACACGGAACCGAAATGATCAATACAGCGGAGTGGCACTGTAGCAACTCAGAGGTGGGAGATGAGTCGAAACGGGGAAGAAATGATGGGAAATGAACCCAGAATCGGATCTTAAAAGTCTAATTTTTGGTCTGGGGGGCAGACAATTCGACCAGGATCATCGACCCCCATACTGACCCCCATATCGACCCCCACCTCTCGGGAATCTGACAGAAAACCAGGGGTCAGACCTGGGGGTCGGACACCCATCGACCCCCATAGCGACCCCCAGCTCTCGGGAAGAACAAGTTATTCCTAGGGTCGAATACTGTAAGACCCCTGTCGATCTAACCCGGTCTTTCCACCTTGAACCAGGTTTACCTATCATGGTCGAGTCAAATGGACCAAGGGCGTGAAGGAGATCGAGATCCCAGGTATCAAATCGACCCAAAAACACTTAATTTTAGGGGAGGGTCGCATACCCAGCCAAGGAGGGTCGGACCCCCCAAAAATAGAAAGTCAGACCCTCAAATTTGAAGGGAGGGTCGGACATCTTGAGCCCTAGGGTCGACGGGAACATCGACCCTCCCATCGACCCTCGAATTTTGCCAAAATAGAAATTAGGAAGTTTCCTAATTTTCAATTAGGATTCTTTCCTAATCTCAGAGGGACTTATTTTAGGATGTTCCTACTCTATTTAAAGGACGTCCCTAAGCCACTTTCACTCCTTTCACAACAGTAATTGAATTGAGAGAAAGAGAAGAGAAGGAAAAGAAGAAGAAGAGAAACAAGGAAGAAAATTAAGCCGAAAGAGAAGAGTTGCAGAGAAAGATTGTTCTTCTCAGGTATGGATACTAATTCCATGAGTTTCTACAGACCATAGGTTAGTTATTGTTGAGAGTGTGATCTCGGAGAAACCCAAACCATCAATTTATGGTTAGGTTTTCATGGAAAACCATAGGAGAATGCATGAAAGCTATCTAGGTGGGTTATACATGGTTTCAGACCATGGAATGAATGTAGAATGGAATGTAGGAGCAAGCCATAGGATCCCAAGCACGAAGAGTAGATTAAAAGAGGGAACTGGACCAATGTGCATAGAGGGTCGCACCGAGGGTCGATGACCATCCGACCCTAGGTGATTCTGACCATCGACCCTCAGTGTTCGGGAAGTTCAGAGTTAAGGTAGAGTCGCACCGAGGGTCGATCAGGACTCCGACCCTACCTCCGACCCTCAGTTAACAGAATGGTTTTTAATTCTGAATAAATTCTAATTAAATTCTATCGACTTTGTTAGGTCTTCTAGCAATACAATAACAATATAAAGGTGGTTATAAAGCTTGGAAAAGTATCTATTAGCAAGCTAAGGTGAGAAAACAGAACTCTAAACTAATTGGTTAATAACAAATTGTTTTTTATTTTCTTGAGTCTAATGCCATGCTTGATTCTATGCGAATATGTTTGTAATGTGCATACAACATGTCATCCAATATTTCTATTATTTGTTCATGCATATTTACTTTATTGTTTATAACATGATGGTGATGATGATGATAGGAATAGGCATGTGATTGTATGTGTGTGGTTGCTGTACTTGATGCGAGCGAGTATCAGGGGAGGTGTGATGAGAACGTCAATAAACGTTAACCTTTGGCGGGTCTCAGCACTTTAGCTCTATCTCTAACTCAAGTCTTGTGCATTAGCATCGTCGTATCGCCATTACTTTAGCAGAACTATTATGTCGTAGAGTATCAGGGGAGGTGGTCTCGGTCCTTGTAGTCTCTGACTCTACCAGGAGGCCTTAGCTCTATCTCTATGGACATTATGAGGGATGCTGGGGTGAGGCCTTGGATACAATGTTTGGCATTAGGATTGGTTAGTTGTGAGCCCAGTTTGCAGCCCTCGCCAACAGGGCCTTACGTGTTGGTATGGCACTATATAGCAATAAACGTAACCTTTGTTATATAATGTTCATGGTTGGGTGCATGTGAGTTGACGATAAACGTGATCTTCGGGTAACGTCACACACTCGTGTATAGAGGCGGGGTCAATAAACGCGACCTTTGGCTACCTAAACCTTTCTATTGCATACTGCAAACTTTAAACCGGACCAAAGATATAAATTGATTTTCATGCATATCTATTGTTGCATTGTTTTGGCTACTCATTGAGCCGTGATGTGTGCTCACCCGTCGACGTCGAATATTTTTAGTTGATGATGCAGGTTATACCGTTGAAGACTATATGAATGTGTCTGCTTACGGGAACGTGGCAGCGATGGAAGTTGAAGCTGAAGTGGATACACACGACTCCTCTAGCGAGTGCAACTCGTATGTATTTGATTAGATGTTTTATAGGTTTCTTTATTGGATTTATTAAGACATGTATTTGGTATTTAAATATTTATGTCTCAGTTGAAAATAGAATAATTTCCTATTAAATTATTGATATCATTTTAATTTCTCAGTTCATGTTATTATAAGATTTCCACTATTGTGTATTTACTCTGATTATGATTACGGATGTGTGTAAGTTTGGATAACGCTGGGATAGCCTATTTGAGATCCTGGTTGAACCGTTGGTTTATTAGAAGTTCATCACATCATTCTGAATAGTGCAGAATTGGGGTGTGACAACTTGGTATCAGAGCGTCTCAGGCCTTGCCCGCCGAGCAAACATACATTCAAGACCATTGTGAACTGAGATAAGATAAAAATAAAAACGGTAATATAAACACACTATAAGCACAAGTGATGATTGAGACCAAATTTAAAAAGAGAATAATGCATCTATTAAAGGGGAAACAAGTTACATACAATGGGTGAGAGAAACAAAAACGTATATATATAATGGAAGCAGAGTACAGTCCATAACCCAGACAGTTACTCTGAAGTACAAGGAAAGAAAGTACGATTAAGAAGCTGGAGGTGAAGGAGGAGGCGGGGCCTCATGATCTCGGTCATAGTCCTCAGCATAGACTCTAGTCAACCAGGCTATCTGAGTCTGGGTCGTCTGAAGACTAGCTGTGAGATTGGCTACCCTCCGATCAGTCGCACGCTGTACCTCTATAAGCTCTCCCATCCGTGTGTCTGATATGCGTTGGGAAGCTAACAACTCATCCACTCTCATACGCTGAGCGTCTAGCAACTCCTTCATCCTCAGATCAGATCTGCACTGAGCCTCCCTGACCTTTTGCAGCATCTCCATCATATCAGGAGGTGGGCGTGAAGGACTAGCCGCATACGAAGGACCAGTCTCAGGTACAGGATCCGCCGCAGAAGAAGTACCAACACCAGCCGCATGAGTAGGTGAAGGCGGTGGTATCGCGTCAACATCCATATAAATACGATCGTCATCGTTGATGGGATCCACATGAGCTCTAGCAGCAGCAGCAGCAGCCTCAGAATCAGCCTTCTCGATACGAGTGTGAGGGCGCACCATCGTGTTCCTCTCCTCATCACTAACTTGGGCATCCCGCATACCCATCTTGCAGATTGCCTCCCAATCTAGAGGCGACGAGAAGGACTTCTCCTGGATCTTCTCATCTACCAGGTCAACCCCCAGACGGGTAAGTAGCACTGTAATCATGCGTCCATAGGGTAGATTACCCCTATGACCGGACAATGTAGCATTAATCATAGTCCGCATGATGATGTATGGAAGGCAGATGGGCTGGAGAGTGCAGATACTGTATATTAGAAACTGGGTCAACTGAGAAACCCTCTCATAGTGCCCACTCTGCGGGATCAGATTATGCTGGATAATCTTGCAGAAGACCCGTGGAGCTGGACGCAAATAACAAGCTCTCATCTGCCATCGATCAGGACGGAGCAACTGATTGTCGATCTCTGCCCTCATCTCCATCTCAACAAACTGGGGCTCTCCAGGCGCACAGTACACCATGGGGCCATCATAAGGAATGCCCAACAAGTCGGCCAGCTGCCGATAGTCGAAAGAAATATCTACCCCTTTGACGTAGCTGGTGATGCGCAACTCCTGACCATGCTCTACGTCATTGTAATTCCCCACCACCTGGAGATTACAATAGAACTGGCACACCAAATCCGGACATGTGCACGCATCGTAGGTGATGAGAGGAAGCCACCCCATGTCAGCAAAGGCTCCCTCTACGTTGAACATGGCTAACTCAGCCAAGTTCACCATACGACCACCCTCAACCTTCTTACGGGCATAGTCAGCATACCGTGCCTCGGCTTCATTAGAACCGAAGCGAAGGGGATCACGAACTCTGGGTACCTTGGTACGAGCCATGGTATCTGCAAAACAAGAAGGAGAAGGAAAAATAAGGAAATTATGGGATAAAAATCCAAAATTGATTTAATAGCGACGTAAGTTGACCATAAAGCCCCATTCCTCACCATACAAGGGCATGAGAACTTACGTAGGTTAAAATACATCCTACAACCCACATACAGTAGGAAATTTTAACTGACGAAGTACAATTTGAAGAAATTCAAGAAAAATAAAAAATGTCGACAAATTAGGCAAAAAGAGAAAATTTCAAGTTTCTCGATAACCAACCGATGAAACTCAAAAAATTTTGAGGGCTTTCGTTCCCCGAGACACCAATAACAAAAGCCCCCAATAAAAATCAAATTTTTAGGGTTGGAAAAAGTGTAATTTGGAAAATACAAGTTAAATGTGTGAAAAACTAGAAATGGAAACCTAAAAACAGGTAAAAATGGGAAGACATACCTGTAGGGATGAAGTGGACGTCGAAACTCGGAATAAAATCGACCAACAACAGTGGAGTAGCACTGTAGCAACTCAGAGTGGAGAGGCAAGTCGAAACGGGAGGGAAATAATAAGAAATGACCCAGAATCGGATCTTAAAAATCTGATTTTTGGTCCGAGGGTCAGACAATTCGACTAGAACAATCGACCCTCGAATCGACCCTCCCATCGACCCTTGGCTCTCGGGAATCTGACAGAAAATCAAGGGTCGGAACTGAGGGTCGGATACCCATCGACCCTCGTATTGACCCTCACCTCTCGGGAAGAACAGGTCACTCCCAGGGTCGGATACCAAGGGTCGGACACACCATCGACCCTCACCATCGACCCTGCATAGAAAAGACAGTATTTTTTTTATAAAATGAGCTAGATTTGGAATTGATTATTGGTTAGCGTGCCTACATGAAATATAAATGACTTCTCACCTATTTTGATGATTTTCAGGCACCACCAATCACAGAAAAGAATTATTTCTGGACGTAGGGTGACCAGACAGACGCGAAATGTAGTCCCACCACCACCACCCGTGGAGGAGACTAGTCAAGAGAATAATTATGCATCGGGTAATCCAGAACAGGAAAACCCTACAAATTTGCCACCTCCACCACCAGAGCTAACAATCGTGGTGATGAATCTGGCACAGCAGCTGCAGCAGATGCAATACGCGCAGGCTCAGATGCAGGTTGCCATGGGAATTATGTTTCAAGCCACTCAGGCTGCACCCATGCACACAGGACAAGCCAGTGCAGCACCGGTGAGTAACCACCCAGCTCCTCAGACACCTCAACAACCGGCTGCACAGATTCTAGTGCAAGTACCGGGAGCAGCTCAAGGGAATTACCAGTATCCACCCCATATGTTTGGGGCAAATCCCCAAAATCAGTTGGACCACTCCCGACTAGTGGAGAGATTTTTGAAGATGAAACCCAAGGAATTCAACGGCAAACCGTCTGATCCGTTGTGGCCAGCCCACTGGATAGACGAGATGGAGAGAAATTTTCTCATGATGACTATCACAGAGGAAGAGAAAGTACTATGCGCCCACCTTCATGCTCAAGGGCGACGCACATCATTGGTGGAAATCTACGAAGGCATATCTATCGACCAAGCACGCCCTACTGACATGGGCTATATATAAAGAAGCCTTCTTTGAGAAATATTTTCCACGGAGCTTCAGAGATTCGATGGAGAAGGAGTTCCTGAGTCTTTATCAGGGACAGATGTCAGTGGATGCGTACCAACAACATTATGAAGATCTGTTTTTCTTCGCACCACTGAGTATGCAAGAAGAAGAAACCAAAACCCGTAGGTTTGTCACGGGACTGAGAGGAAACATCAGAGAACATGTTCTGGGCTTAGAAAAGAGAATTTATAATGAAGCTGTCCAGATTGCTCGAGTTATAGAATCGAGCCAGAAGGAAAGTTATTTTACTCAAAACAGAGGCATCAAAAGGCCAGCCGAAAATTCTTATAATGGAGGCAATAACAGGACGTATAAGCCTTTCCGTCCTCAGAATTTTACTGCTGCAACCAAGACTACTCCAGCAGCTCAACCTCAGCCAAAGCCAAATTCTGAAGTCCTGAAGTGTTTTAACTGCAACCAACCCGGACATATGGCAAGGGAGTGCCCTAAGCCCAAGAAGCAATTCCATCAGGGACGGGTATATGCTGTTACGTCTGAGGATGCCGTCGCATCACCCGATGTGGTCACAGGTATGACTGAAACTTTTTTTAAAATTATAATTACATGGATGAGCATGTAGACTAAGTAAAGATAAATCACAGGTATTGTACCTATAAATGGCGTACCCGCCAGAGTACTCCTCAATTCCGGAGCTACTCATTCATTTATAAATGTGTCATTTGGAGAGAAGACGAAATTACCCATCAAAACATTAGACTACAAATTACTTGTACGGTCACCGATGGGGTTAGAAGTGGAACTAGAGAAAGGTTATGGACCATGTCTAGTTCTCATTGGAGAGAAGACTTTAGATGCAACCTTGATACAACTTGAGATGGCAGACTCTGATGTCATCTTGGGAATGGACTGGTTAGCTCGGTATTCTGCAAATCTATTATGCGTCGAAAAGAAGCTAACGTTCAATGACAAAGAAGGAGCAGAATTAAGTTTCTCGGGAACCAAACTTCCCCGGAGACGCAAGCTCATACTTTCAGCACTAAAGGCTAAGAAGTGCCTTGAGAAGGGGGCAATCGGGTATCTAGTATCCATAGTCGACGTAACCAAGGACGCGCCACGAATGGAAGATATTGATGTCGTGCGGAACTATTATGACGTATTTTCGGAGGAACTACCTGGATTACCACCCGACCGAGCCACGAAGTTTGTGATAGACCTTATACCTGGAGCCGCACCAGTGTCAAAAGCACCTTATAGAATGGCTCCTACGGAACTGAAGGAATTAAAAGTGCAACTACAAGAACTACTGGACAAGGGTTATATTCGACCCAGTATGTCTCCATGGGGGGCACCGGTGTTGTTCGTAAAGAAGAAGGATGGTAGCGTTCGATTATGCATCGACTATCGGGAGTAGAATAAACTGACAATCAAGAATCGATATCCACTACCTCGGCTCGATGACTTGTTCGATCAGTTACAAGGAGCAAAAGTATTTTCTAAGATCGACCTTCGATCAGGCTATCATCAGCTGAAGATTAAAGAAGGTGATATTCCGAAGACAGCATTCAGGACCAAATATGGACATTATGAATTTTTGGTAATGTCATTCGGATTAACTAATGCACCGGCAACGTTCATGGAACTTATGAACCGAGTTTTCCATGATTTGTTGGATGCGTCGGTTATAGTATTTATTGATGATATATTGGTATATTCCAAGGACAAGGAAACTCATATCAAAAACCTAATCGCAGCCCTACAGCGTTTAAGGAAAGAGAAGTTATATGCAAAATTTACAAAGTGTGAGTTTTGGCTAAGTGAAGTCGCATTCCTAGGCCATGTAGTATCCGCTGAAGGAATCAAAGTGGACCCTAGCAAGATCGAGGCTATTGTGAAGTGGGAAGCACCAAAGAGCATTTCAGAAATTAGAAGTTTTCTGGGTCTAGCTGGTTATTACCGGAGATTCGTAGAAGACTATTCTCGGATTGCCGTACCTCTCACCAGTTTGACGAAGAAAGGTGAAAAGTTTGTGTGGACGGATAAATGTGAGAAGAGCTTCTAGACATTGAAGACCAGATTGATATCCACTCCGATTTTGACTTTTCCTATTCCAGGACAGACGTTTACCTTATACACTGATGCGTCAGGATTGGGATTAGGATGTGTGCTTATGCAAGGAGAGCAAGTAATTTCTTATGCATCAAGACAGTTAAAGGTACATGAGAAAAATTATCCCACTTACGATCTGGAGCTAGCGGCAGTAGTACATGCTGTCAAGATATGGAGACATTATCTATACGGAGAGAAATTTCAGATTAAGTCGGACCATAAAAGTCTTACTTATTTATTTAATCAGAAGGAGCTGAATACGAGACAAAGAAGATGGCTGGAACTATTGAAAGACTATGATTGTGATATCCAGTATCATCCGGGAAAAGCGAACGTAGTAGCGGATGCGTTAAGCAGAAAAGCAAGGATAAAATCGCAAGGAGAGGTTAGCACAACTGCAGCGACGTGTACTACCGGAATGGTATTCAATCATGGCAACGAGCAGTATGTGATAGATACAACGAATGAATCAGCCAACCAAGGGTTTATTCATCGGTTTTTGAATATGTTCGCGGCATTGAAGATTATACTGGATATAGTGGATGAAGTGAAGACAGCTATCAAAGCAGATCCTTATCTGAGAACAGTACAAGAAGATATTGAGAAAGGTAGGACCAACCCTGAGTTCACCTTGGATGACGAGAAGGTATTGAAATACAAAGGAAGAATATGTGTACCTGAAACAGAAAGTATGGACATTAGACACCGACTGATGAAAGAAGCCCATACCACCATCTATTCGATACATCCCGAAGTACAAAAATGTATCATGATCCGAAGAAACTATATTGGTGGAGGGGAATGAAAGCAGATGTAGCCAAGTTCGTGTCTCAATGCCTAAATTGTCAGAAAGTAAAGGCTGAACGACAAAGACCCGCAGGACTGCTGCAGCCATTATCGGAACTAGCATGGAAATGGGACTGCATCACTATGGACTTTGTCACAGGGCTACCATTGACTCCTCGAGTAGTTAACGCAGTTTGGGTGATTGTGGACCGTCTGACTAAAACAGCTCGCTTCATACCGATACAACCTCAGTATACACTGGAAAGGTTAGCAAAGCTGTATGTGGATAACATTGTTCAGTTACACGGTATACCAGAAAGCATTGTGTCTGATAGAGATCCACGATTTACTTCCAAGTTTTGGGAGGGATTGCAAAAGGCTATGGGTACAACGTTGAAGTTCAGTACTGCATTCCACCCACAGACAGATGGACAGTCGGAGCGTACAATCCAGATTCTAGAAGATATGCTACGAGCATGTGTAATTGATTTTAAAGGATCATAGGACGAAAAGTTGCCATTGATCGAGTTCGCTTATAACAATAGCTATCAGGATACTATACAGATGTCACCTTATGATGCACTGTATGGCAGGAAGTGTCGAACTTCTTTGTTTTGGAATGAAGTTGGAGAACGTAGTATTGTTGGACCGCAATTTGTTGAAGAGACTTGTCGAGTGGTCGACATCATCAAGGAAAGAGTGAGAACAGCTCAGAACCATCAGAAGCAATATGCAGACACTCGACGAAGAGATCTCGAGTTCGTCGTAGGAGATAAAGTATTTTTGAAGGTATCGCCTATGCGAGGATTGAAGAGGTTCGGACAGAAAGGGAAACTAAGTCCAAGATATGTCGGGCCATATGAAATTCTAGCTAAGCTTGGAAAAGTAGCTTATCAGCTAGCACTACCACCATCTATGTCAAGTGTGCATGACGTATTTCACATTTCCCTATTGAAGAAGTATGTCAAGGATCCAACGCACGTGTTGACAGTTGATTTACCGGAATTGACTGATGATTTGACATTCGAAGTAACACCAACATAAATCACCAGTCGAAAGGTTCAACGTCTACGCAACAGAGATATCTACTATGTTAAGGTCACTTGGAAAAGTAGAGACATGGAAGAAATTACATGGGAAGAAGAAAATTCTATGTGGAAGCAATACCCTCACTTATTTGATTCAAAAAGTACGTACAATTTCGAGGACGAAATTTTTATAAGTTGGGGGGAGTTGTAAGACCCGTGTCGATCTAACCCGGTCTTACCACCTTGAACCAGGTTTACCTATCGTGATCGAGTCAAATGGACCAAGGGCGTGAAGGAGATCGAGATCCCAGGTATCAAATCGACCCAAAAACACTGAATTTTAGGGGAGGGTCGCATACCCAGCCAAGGAGTGTCGGACCCCCCAAAAATAGAAAGTCAGACCCTCAAATTTGAAGGGAGGGTCGAACATCTTGAGCCCTAGGGTCGACGGGATCATCGACCCTCCCATCGACCCTCGGATTCTGCCGAAATAGAAATTAGGAAATTTCTTAATTTTCGATTAGGATTCTTTCCTAATCTCAGTGGGACTTATTTTAGGATGTTCCTACTCTATTTAAAGGACGTCCCTAAGCCACTTTCACTCCTTTCACAATCATAATTGAATTGAGAGAAAGAGAAGAGAAGGAAAAGAAGAAGAGAGAAACAAGAAAGAAAATTAAGCCAAAAGAGAAGAGTTGCAGAGAAAGATTGTTCTTCTCAGGTATGGATACTAATTCCATGAGTTTCTACAGACCTTAGGTTAGTTATTGTTGAGAGTGTGATCTCAGAGAAACCCAAACCATCAATCTATGGTTAGGTTTTCATGGAAAACCATTGGAGAATGCATGAAAGCTATCTAGGTGGGTTATACATGGTTTCAGACCATGGAATGAATGTAGAAGGGAATGTAGGAGCAAGCCAAAGGATCCCAAGAATGAAGAATGGATTAAAAGAGGGAACTGGACCAATGTGCACAGAGGGTCGCACCGAGGGTCGATGACCATCCGACCCTAGGTGATTCTGACCATCGACCCTCAGTGTTCGGGAAGTTCAGAGTTAAGGGAGGGTCGCACCGAGGGTCGATCAGGACTCCGACCCTACCTCCGACCCTCAGTTAACAGAATGGTTTTTAATTAAAGGTGGTTATAAAGCTTGGAAAAGTATCTATTAGCAAGCTAAGGTGAGGAAACAGAACTCTAAACTAATTGGTTAATAACAAATTGTTTTCTATTTTCTTGAGTCCAATGCCATGCTTGATTCTATGCGAATATGTTTGTAATGTGCATACAACATGTCATCCAATATTTCTATTATTTGTTCATGCATATTTACTTTATTGTTTATAACATGATGACGATGATGATGATAGGAATAGGCATGTGATTGTATGTGTGTGGTTGGTGTACTTGATGCGAGCGATTATCAGGGGAGGTGTGATGAGAACGTCAATAAACGTTAACCTTTGGCGGGTCTCAGCACTTTAGCTCTATCTCTAACTCAATTCTTGTGCATTAGCATCGTCGTATCGTCATTACTTTAGCAGAACTATTATGTCGTAGAGTATCAGGGGAGGTGGTCTCGGTCCTTGTAGTCTCTGACTCTACCGGGAGGCCTTAGCTCTATCTCTATGGACATTCTGAGGGATGCTGGGGTGAGGCCTTGGATATACTGTTTGGCATTAGGATTGGTTAGTTGCGAGCCCAGTTTGCAGCCGTCGCCAACAGGGGCTTACGTGTTGGTATGACACTATATAGCAATAAACGTAACCTTTGTTATATAATGTTCATGGTTGGGTGCATGTGAGTTGACGATAAACGTGATCTTCGGGTAACGTCACACACTCGTGTATAGAGGCGGGGTCAATAAACGCGACCTTTGGCTACTTAAACCTTTCTATTGCATACTGCAAACTTTAAACCGGACCAAAGATATAAATTGATTTGCATGCATATGTATTGTTGCATTGCTTTGGCTACTCACTGAGCCGTGATGTGTGCTCACCCCTCGACGTCGAATATTTTTAGTTGATGATGCAGGTTATACCGTTGAAGACTATATGAATGCGTCTGTGTACGGGAACGTGGCAGCGATGGAAGTTAAAGCTGAAGTGGATACACACGACTCCTCTTGCGAATGCAACTCGTGTGTATTTGATTAGATCTTTTATAGGTTTCTTTATTGGATTTATTAAGACATGTATTTGGTATTTAAATATTTATGTCTCAGTTGAAAACAAAAAAATTTGCTATTAAATTATTGATATCATCTTAGTTTCTCAATCATGTTATTATAAGATTTCCGCTATTGTGTATTTACTCTGATTATGATTACGGATGTGTATAAGTTTGGATAACGCGGGGATAGCCTATTTGAGATCCTGGTTGAACCATTGGTTTATTAGCGGTTTATCACATCATTCTGAATAGTGTAGAATTGGGGTGTGACAAATACTAAGGGTTGAACATATCATCGACCCCCACCATCGACCCTGCATAGAAAAGACAGTAATTTTCATACAATGAGCTGAAAATTTTGAATGTTTATATCGGTTAGCGTGCCTACATGAAGTATAAATGATTGTCTCACGTATTTTGATGATTTTCAGGCACTCCCATTCTCAGAAGAAAATATGTTTGGGCGTAGAATAACCAGGCAGAGCCGAAATGCAGTTCCCCCACCACCACCTGTGGAGGAGACTAGTCAGGAAAACATATATGCACCAGGAAACCCAGGTCAGGCAAATCCTACAAACTTGCCACCTCCACCACCGGAGTTAGCAACCGTGGTGATGAACTTAGCACAGCAGCTGCAACAAATGTAACACGCACAGGCTCAAATGCAAGTTGCAATGGAGATTATGTTCCAGGCTGCACATGCTATACATATGCAGACTGGTCAAGCCAGTGCAGCACCGGTAGGTAACCACCCAGCACCTCAAACACCTCAACCACCAGCTGCACAGATTCCAGTACCAGGTCCGGAAGCAGCTCAGGTTCATTATCAGTATCCACAACCTATGTTTGGGGCATACCCCCAAAATCAGATGGATCACTCTCGACTGGTTGAGAGATTTTTGAAGATGAAGCCCAGGGAATTTGAAGGTAAACCGTCTGATCCGTTATGGCCAGCACACTGGATCGACGAGATGGAGAGAAACTTTCTTATGATGACTATTACAGAAGAAGAAAAGGTATTATGTGCCACTTTCATGCTAAAAGGCGATGCACGTCATTGGTGGAAATCTACTAGGGCCTATCTATTGACCAAGCACGACCTATTGACTTGGGCTATTTACAAAGAAGCTTTCTTTGAGAAGTATTTTCCCCGAAGCTTCTGTGATTCTATGGAGAAGGAGTTCCTGAGTTTATATCAGGGCCAGATGTCCGTAGATGCATATCAACAGCATTATGAGGAGCTGTTTTTATTTGCACCACTTAGTATGCAAGAAGAAGACACTAAGACCCGTAGGTTTCTCACGGGGCTTAGAAGAAGCATCAGAGAGCACGTTCTGGGTTTGGAGAAGAAGATATATAATGAAGCTGTCCAAATTGCTCGAGTTATAGAATCGAGCCAGAAGGAAAGTTACTTTACACAGAACAGAGGCATAAAAAGGCCAGCCGGAATGCTTATAACGGAGGGAATAATAAGACATTTAAACCCTTCCGTGCTCAAGGCTTTACTGCTGCATCCAAGACTACCCCGGTAACTCAACAGCAACCAAAGCCAAATTCTGAAGGTCCGAGATGTTATAACTGCAACCAAGTGGGTCATATGATAAGGGAGTGCCCTAAGCCCAAGAAGCAATTACATCAAGGACGCGTATATGCTGTGACATCTAAGGATGCTGCCGCGTCACCCGATGTGGTCACAGGTATGACCAAAACCTCTTAAGTTGTATTACATTGTATGAGCATGTAGACTAAGTTAAATAAATGACAGGTATCGTACCTATAAATGGCCTACCCGCCAAAATACTCTTTGATTCAGGAGCTACTCATTCCTTTATATCTGTGTCGTTTGGAAAGAAGTTGAACTTACCCATCAAAACATTGGACTACAAACTACTTGTACGGTCACCGATGGGGTTAGAAGTGGAATTAGAGAAAGGTTATGGGCCATGTCCAGTTCTCATTGGCGAGAAAACCTTAGATGCAACCTTGATCCAACTTGGGATGGTAGACCTTGATGTCATCTTGGGAATGGACTGGTTAGCTCGGCATTCTGCGAACCTATTATGCGCCGAAAAGAAGCTAACATTTAAAGACAAAGAAGGAGCAGAATTCAGTTTTGCGGGAACCAAACTTCCCCGTAAACGCAAGCTCATACTCTCAGCACTAAAGGCTAAGAAGTGCCTTGAGAAGGGGGCAGTCGGGTATCTAGTATCAGTGGTCGACCTAACCAAGGAAGCACCACGAATGGAAGATATTGATGTCGTGTGGGACTATCCCGACGTATTTTCGGAGGAACTACCAGGATTACCACCCGACAGAGCCACAGAGTTTGTGATAGACCTTATACCTGGAGCCGCACCAGTATCAAAAGCACCTTATAGAATGGCTCCAACTGAACTGAAGGAATTGAAAGTGCAACAACAGGAACTGCCGGAAAAGGGTTATATTCCCAGTATATCACCATGGGGAGCGCCAGTATTGTTCGTAAAGAAGAAGGACGGTAGCGTTCGATTATGTATCGACTATCGGGAGTTGAACAAGCTGACAATCAAGAATCGATATCCACTACCTAGGATCGATGACTTGTTCGATCAGTTGCAAGGGGCAAAAGATTTTCTAAGATCGATCTTCGGTCAGGCTACCATCAGTTGAAGATTAAAGAGGGTGATATTCCTAAGACAGCTTTCAGGACCAAATATGGACATTATGAATTCTTGGTCATGTCTTTTGGATTAACAAACGCACCAGCAACTTTCATGGAACTCATGAACCCGGGTTTCCACGATATGTTGGATACGTCGGTTATTGTATTTATTGATGATATATTGGTATATTCCAAGGACAAAGAAACCCATATTAAGAACCTAAACGCCGCCCTACAGCATTTAAGGAAAGAGAAGCTATATGCCAAATTTACCAAGTGTGAGTTTTGGCTAAGTGAAGTCGCCTTCCTAGGCCATGTAGTATCCGCTGAAGGAATCAAAGTGGACCCCAGCAAGATCGAGGCTATTGTAAAGTGGGAAGCACCAAAGAGCATTGTAGAAATTAGAAGTTTTCTTGGTCTCGCTGGTTATTATCGGAGATTTGTGGAGGACTATTCCCGGATTGCCGTACCTCTCACCAGTTTAACTAAGAAAGGTGAAAAGTTTGTATGGACGGATAAATGTGAGAAGAGCTTCCAGACATTGAAGACCAGATTGATATCCGCTCTGATTTTGACTATTCCTGTCCCAGGACAGACATTTACCCTATACACTGATGCGTCAGGACTGGGATTAGGATGTGTGCTTATGCAAGGAGAACAAGTAATTGCTTATCCCTCAAGACAGTTGAAGACACATGAGAAAAACTATCCCACTCATGATTTGGAGTTAGCAGCAGTTGTACATGCTGTCAAGATATGGAGACATTACCTATACGGAGAGAAGTTCCAGATTAAGTCGGACCATAAAAGTCTTACTTATTTATTTAATCAGAAGGAGTTGAATATGAGACAGAGTAGATGGCTGGAACTACTGAAGGACTATGACTGTGATATTGAGTATCATCCGGGGAAAGCTAATGTAGTAGCAGATGCGTTGAGCAGAAAGGAAATGACAAAATCTCAAGGGGAGGTTAGCACAACTGTGGCAATGTGTACTACAAGAATGGTATTCAATCACAGCAATGAGTAGTATGTGATAGATACAACGGATGGATCAGCCAACCAAGGGTTTATTCATCGGTTTTCAAACATGTTCGCTGCATTGAAGATTATACTGGACATAATTGATGAAGTGAAGCTAGCTATCAAATCAGACCCTTATCTGAGAATGGTGCAAGAAGACATAAAAAAAGGTAGAACTAACCCTGAGTTCACCTTGGACGAAGAGAAGGTACTGAAGTACAAAGGAAGGATATGTGTACCCGAAACAGAAAGTGTGGACATAAGACACCGACTGATGAAAGAAGCCCATACCACCATCTATTCGATACATCCTGGAAGTACAAAAATGTATCATGATCTAAAAAAACTATATTGGTGGAGAGGGATGAAAGCAGATGTAGCTAAGTTCGTGTCTCAATGCCTAAATTGTCAGAAAGTGAAGGCTGAACGACAAAGACCCGCAGGACTGTTACAGCCATTATCGGAACCAGCATGGAAATGGGACTACATCACTATGGACTTCGTCACAGGATTACCACTGACTCCTCGAGTAGTTGACGCAGTTTGGGTGATTGTAGACCGTCGGACTAAGACAGCTCGCTTTATACCGATAAGACCTCAGTATACACTGGAAAGGTTAGCAAAGTTGTATGTGGATAATATTGTTCGATTGCACGGTGTACCAGAGAACATTGTGTCCGATAGAGATCCACGATTTACTTCAAAGTTTTGGGAAGGATTACAAAAGGCTATGGGTACAACATTGAAGTTTAGTACTGCATTCCATCCACAGATAGATGGATAGTCAGAGCGTACAATTCAGATTCGAGAAGATATGCTACGAGCATGTGTAATTGACTTCAAAGGTTCATGGGATGAAAAGTTACCACTGATCGAGTTCGCTTATAACAATAGCTACCAGGCTACTATACAGATGTCACCCTACGAAGCATTGTATGGCAGAAAGTGTCGAACTCCTTTGTTTTGGAATGAAGTTGGAGAACGCAGTATTGTTGGGCCAGAATTTGTCGAAGAGACTTGTCGCGTGGTCGACATTATCAAGGAAAGGATAAGAACAACTCAGAACCGTCAGAAGCAATATGCAGATACTCGACGCAAAGATCTTGAGTTCGCCGTGGGTGATAAAGTATTCTTGAAAGTATCACCTATGCGAGGATTGAAATGGTTCGGACCGAAAGGGAAATTAAGTCCAAGATATGTCGGGCCATATGAGATTCTAACTAAGCGTGGGAAAGTGGCTTACTAGTTAGCACTACCACCATCTATGTCAAGTGTGCATGACGTATTTCATATTTCCCTATTGAAGAAGTATGTCAAGGATCCAACGCACGTCCTGACAGTGGATCTACCAGAATTGACTGATGAATTGACATTTGAAGTAACACCAACTGAAATCACCAGCCGAAAGGTTCAACGACAATGCAACCAAGATATCTATAATGTTAAGGTCACTTGGAGAAGTAGAGTCATGGAAGAAATTACAAGGGAAGTAGAGTGCTATGCGGAAGCAATACCCTCACTTATTTGATTCAGAAGGTACGTACAATTTCGAGGATGAAATTTTTATAAGTAGGGGGGAGTTGTAAGACCCGTATCAAACTAACCCGGTCTTACCACCTTGAATCAGGTTTACCCATCATGGCCGAGTCAAATGGACCAAGGGCGTGAAGGAGATCGTGATCCCAGGTATCAAATCGACCAAAAAACACTTAAATTAAGGGGAGGGTCGCATACCCAGCAAGGGAGGGTCGGACCCCCAAGACAGAAAGTTAGACCCCCTGTTTTACAGAGGGGGTCGGATACTTTAGGATTTAGGGGTAGACGGGATCATCGACCCCCTCATCGACCCCCAGTTGCCGCCAGAAACAGAAATTAGGAATGTTTCCTAATTTCGGTTGGACTCTTTCCTAAACTCAATGGGACTTATTTTAGGAGTTTCTACTCTATAAATAGGATGTCCTTAAGCCTCTTTCACTCCTTTTACAACCCTAATTGAATTGAGAGAAAGAGAAGAGAAGGATGAGAAGAAGAAGAGAAGCAAGGAAGAGAAGAAAGCAAAATGGAGAAGAGTTGCAGAGAAGGAGTATTCTTCTCAGGTATGGATACTAATTCCATGAGTTTCTACAGACCTTAGGTTAGGTAATGAAGAGAGTATGATCTCGGAGAGTCCCAAACCATCAACCCATGGTTAGGTTTTCATGGAAAACCATGGGGGAATTCATGACAGCTATATAGGTGAATGATTCATGATTTTAGAGCATAAAATATGTGTAGAATGGATTGTAGGAGCAAGCCATAGGACCCCAAACACGAAGAATGGACTGAAAGGAAGAAAATTGACCAAAACCCACAGGGGGTCGCACAGGGGGTCGATGGCCAATTGACCCTACCAGACCCTGAACATCGACCCCCAGTGTTCGGGAAGTCCAGAATAGGGGTGGTCGCACCAGGGGTCGATCATGACTCTGACCCTATCTCCGACCCCCAGTTAACAACATGGTTTTTAAATTTAGAATTAATTCTAATTAAATTCTATCGACTTTATTAGGTATTCTAGCAATATAATAACATTATAAAGGTGATTCTAAAGCTTGGAAGAGGATCTATTAAAAAGCTAAGGTGAGGGAACAAGACCTAAACTAACTGGTTAATAATAAATTATTTTTATTTCTTGAGTCCATTGCCATATTGATTCCATGCGTGTATGCTTGTATGTGCATTCAACATGTCATCCAATATCTCTATTAATTGTTCATGCATATTTACTTTATTGTTTATAACATGATGATGGTGATGATGATAGGAATAGGCATGTGAATGTTTGTGTTTGGCCAGTGTATATGGTGCGGGTAGGGATGGTATCAACCGGTACAGCCATGACCGTTCTTCATGGGGTGTATATTGTGCCATGGTCTACTCAAGTCATGTCCACTGATGTCGTCGTATCGCCATTACCTTAGCAGAACTATTGCGACGTAGGGCATCAAGGAGGGTCTCGGTCCTTCAGTCCTATACTCTACCGGGGGGCCTTAGCTCTATCTCTACGGGTGCTCTGAGGGATGCTGGGGTGAGGCCTTGGATACACTGTTTGACATTAGGATTGGTTAGTTGCAAGCCCCGTTTGCAGCCCTAGCCATCGGGGGTTTATTTGTTGGTATGGAGTTATGCATCGATAAACGTGACCTTCGTTGTACAATGTTCATTGTGGGTGCTGTGGGCCACGGTGAGAGGTTCATCAGGCGTATCCACACTCTCGTGCATAGAGGTGCGGCGGCCACCTATCCTTTCTATAGCACAGTGCAAACATAAAACCAAACCAAAGATATGAATTGAATCGCATGCATATGTATTGTTGTGTTGTTTTGTTTGCTCACTGAGCCATGATGTGAGCTCACCATTTCGACGTCGAATATTTTTAGTTGATGATGCAGGTATGATTGTTGAAGATTATGTAAATGCTCCAGTGTACGGGAACATGGCAGCGATGGAAGTGGAAGAGGAAGTGGATACACATGACTCCTCTTGCGAGTGCAACTCATGTGTATTTGATTAGATATTTTTCTAGTTTTCCTTATTTGGATTTGTTAAGGACATGTATTTGATATTTATTTATGTCTCAGTTGATACAGAATAATTTGCTATTTAAATATTAATATCACAGTAGGTTCTCAGTTCATTTTATTATAAGACTTCCGCTATTGTGTATTTACTCTGATTATGAATATGGATGTATGGGGTTTAGATAAAATGGATATAGCCTACTCGAGATCCTGGTTGAATCGTTGGTTTGTTAGCTGTTCATCAGACCATTCTGAATAGAGCGGAATTGGGGTGTGACATGCTCACTGAGCCATGATGTGTGCTCACCCTCTCGACGTCGAATATTTTTAGTTGATGATGCAGGTACTACCGTCGAAGATTATGTCAATGCTCTAGTGTACGGGCACATGGTGTAAGACCCGTGTCAATCTAACCCGGTCTTATCACCTTGAACCAGGTTTACCTATCATGGTCGAGTCAAATGGACCAAGGGCATGTAGGAGATCGAGATTCCAGGTATCGAATCGACCCAAAAACACTTAATTTAAGGGTAAGGTCGCATATCCAGCCAAGGAGGGTCGGACCTCCCAAAACGGAAAGTCAGACCCTCAGTTTTAAAGGGAGGGTTGGACAACTTAGAAAACCTAGGGTCGACGGGATCATCGACCCTCCCATCGACCCTCAGTTGCCTCCGAAACTGAAATTAGGAAATTTCCTAATTTTCGATTAGAATTCTTTCCTAATCTCAAAGGGACTTATTTTAGGATGTTCCTACTCTATTTAAAGGACGTCCCTAAGCCTTTTTCACTCCTTTCACAACCCTAATTGAATTGAGAGAAAGAGAAGAGAAGGAAAAGGAGAAGAAGAGAAGCAAGGAAGAGAGTTTAGCCAAAAGAGAAGAGTTACAGAGAAGGAGTATTCTTCTTAGGTATGGATACTAATTCCATGAGTTTCTACAGACCTTAGGTTAGATATTAATGAGAAAGTGATCTCGGAGAAACCCAAACCATCAGCCTATGGTTAGGTTTTCATGGAAAACCATAGGAGAATACATGAAAGCTATTTAGGTGGATGATTCATGGTTTCAGACCATGGAATGAATGTTGAATGGAATGTAGGAGCAAGCCATAGGATCCCAAGCACGAAGAATGGACTAAAAGAGGGAAATTGACCAAAGTACACCGAGGGTCGCACCGAGGGTCGATGACCATCCGACCCTAGGTGATCCTAACTATCGACCCTCAGTGTTCGGGAAGTTCAGAGTTTGGGGAGGGTCGCACCCAGGGTCGATCAGGACTCCGACCCTACCTCCGACCCTCAGTTAACAGAATGGTTTTTAAATTCAGAATAAATTCTAATTAAATTCTATCGACTTTGTTAGGTCTTTTAGCAATATAATAACAATATAAAAGTGATTATAAAGCTTGAAAAAGTATCTATTAGCAAGCTAAGGTGAGGAAACAGAACTCTAAACTAATTGGTTAATAACAAACTATTTTCTATTTTCTTGAGTCCAATGCCATGCTTGATTCTATGCGAAGATGTTTGCAATGTGCATACAACATGTCATCCAATATTTCTATTATTTGTTCATGCATATTTATTTTATTGTTTATAACATGATGATGATGATGATGATAGGAATAAGCATGTGATTGTATGTGTGTGGTTAGTGTACTTGATGCGAGCGAGTATCAGGGGAGGTGTGATGAGGACGTCAATAAACGTTAACCTTTGGCGGGTCTCAGCACTTTAGCTCTATCTCTAACTCAAGTCTTGTGCATTAGCATCGTCGTATCGCCATTACTTTAGCAGAACTATTATGTCGTAGAGTATCAGGGGAGGTGGTCTCGGTCCTTGTAGTCTCTGACTCTACCGGGGGGCCTTACCTCTATCTCTATGGCCATTCTGAGGGATGCTGGGGTGAGGCCTTGGATACACTGTTTGGCATTAGGATTGGTTAGTTGCGAGCCCAGTTTGCAGCCCTCACCAACAGGGGCTTACGTGTTGGTATGGCACTATATAGCAATAAATGTTAACCTTTGTTATATAATGTTCATGATTGGGTGCTTGTGAGTCGATGATAAACGTTACCTTCGGGCGGCGTCACACACTTGTGTATAGAGGAGTGGTCAATAAACGCGACCTTTGACTACCTAAACCTTTCTATTGCATATTGCAAACTTTAAACTAGACCAAAGATATGAATTGATTGCATGCATATGCAATGTTGCATTGTTTTGTTTACTCACTGAGCCATGATGTGTGCTCACCCCTCGACGTCGAATATTTTAGTTGATGATGCAGGTTTCACAGTTGAAGACTATGTAAATGCTCCAGCGTACGGGAACGTAGCAGCAATGGAGGTTGAAGCTGAAGTAGATACACATGACTCCTCTTGTGAGTGCAACTCATGTGTAATCGATTAGATATTTTCTAGTTTTCTTTATTTGGATTTATTAAAGACTTGTATTTGATATTTACTTATGTCTCAGTTGATACAAAATAATTTGCTATTTAATTATTAATATCACAGTAGATTCTCAGTTCGTTTTACTATAAGACTTCCGCTATTATATATTTACTTTAATTATTTATGTGGATATATGGAGTTCAGATAACATGGATATAGCCTACTCGAGATCCTGGTTGAACCGTTGGTTTGTTAGCAGTTCATCCCACCATTCTGAACAGTGCGGAATTGGGGTGTGACACATGGCGGCGATGGAAGTTGAAGACGAAGTGGATACGCATGACTCCTCTTGCGAGTGCAACTCATGCGTATTCGATTAGATTTTATTTTAATTATTTGGATTTAGTAAAGACATGTAATTGATATTTATTTATGTCTTAGTTGATACAAAATAATTTGCTACTTAAATATGATTATCACATCTAGATTCCTCAGTTTGTTTTATTATAAGACTTCCGCTATTATGTATTTACTCTTATTATGAATGTGGATGTATGAGTTTTAGATAAAACAGATATAGCCTACTCGAGATCCTGGTTGAACCGTTGGTTTGCTAGTGGTTCATCACACCATTCTGAATAGTACGGAATTGGGGTGTGACAACTTGGTATCAGAGCATCTCAGGCCTTATCCGCTAAACTAGCATACCTTCACGTCGAATTGTGAACTGAGATAGGACAAAAGTAAAAACTGTAATGTTAACACACTATAAGCACAAGTGATGTTTGAGACCAAATTTAAAAAGAGAATAATGCATCTATTAAAGGGAGAACAATTTTAAATACAATGAGAGAGAAACAAACGTATATAAATAGCTAAAGCAGAGTATAGTCCATAACCCGGACAGTTACTCTGTAGTACAAAAAAGAAAAAGAAAAAATACAATCATGAAGCTTGAGGTGAAGGAGGAGGAGGTGCCTCACGATCTCTCTCATAATCCTCAGCGTAGACTCTAGTCAACCATGCTACCTGAGTCTGGATCGTCTGAAGACTAGCTGTGAGACCAGCCAACCGCTGATCAATCACCCGTTGAGCACCCAAAAGCTCCTCCATACACATATCTGACCGGCGCTGAGCATCTATGAGCTCTCCCATCCTCATGTCCGATATGCGCTGGGCGTCTAGTAGCTCATCCACTCTCACACGCTGAGTGTCTAGTAACTCCCCCATCTTTAGATCAGATCTGCGCTGAGCCTCTCTGATCTCATGCAATATCCCCATCATATCAGAAGGTGGCTGTGAAGGACCAGCCGCATGAGAAGGACCAGTCGCATAAGAAGTACTAGCTCCAGTAGCATGTGTAGGTGAAGGAGGTGGTATGGAGTCCACATCCATGTACAGACGGTCATCATCACCAGCAGGCTCCCCATGAACTCCAGTGGCTGCTGCTGCCTCAGTGTCAGCCATCTCTACGCGAGTGTGAGGGCGCACCATCGCGTTCCTCTCCTCATCACTGACTTGGGCATCCCACATGCCCATCTTGCAAATAACCTCCCAATCCAGAGGCGATGAGAAGGATTTCTCCTGAATCTTCTCATCCAATAAGTCAACCCCCAGGCGGGTAAGCAAGGTAGTGATCATGTGCCCGTAAGGAAGGTTGTCCATGTGACTGGGCAACGTGGCACTGATCATGGTACGCATGATGATGTATGGTAGGCAGACAGGCTGCCTAGTGCATATACAGTATAACAGATACTGGGTCAGCTGGGAGATCCTCTCGTAATGACCACTCTACGGTATCAGGTTATGCTGAATGATCTTGCAGTATACCCGTGGATCAGAACGCAGATAACACGCCCTCATCTGCCAGCGATCAGGTCGGATGAGCTGACTATCGATCTCAGCCCTCATCTGTAGAGAGAACAACTGGGGCTCTCCAGGAGCACAGAAAACCATGGGGCCAGCATAGGAAATGCCCAGTAGGTTGGCCAGCTACCGATAATCAAATGAGATGTCAACTCCCTTGACGTAGCTTGTGATGCGCAGCTCATCACCCCTCTCCACATCATTGTAATCCCCCACCACCTGGAGGTTACAATAGAACTGGCGTACTAAGTCAGGGCAGGTACAGGCATCATAAGTGATGAAAGGGAGCCATCCCATATCACCAAATGCTCTCTCCACATTGAACAAGGCTAACTCAGCCAAGTTTACCTTGCGACCTCCCTCTACCTTCTTGCGAGCGTAGTGGGCATACTGTGCCTCGGCTTCGTTGGAATGGAAACGAAGATGGTCGCGAACTCTGGGTACCTTGGTACGAGCCATAATATCTGCAAATAAGAAAGAAAAACAAATAATGGGTTAGTAGAGAGTAAAAATCCAAAATTTTGACATAATAACGATGTAAATTGGATAAAAGTCTCACTTTTCACCCATACACGTGGGCAGAAGGACTTACATAGATCCTAAACTAACTTGTGAGACTTAAACAGGCGGAAATTGCAACTAATTAGATTGAATTGCAAGAAATTTCAAGAAATTCAAAATTTTGCCAAATTTAGGGCAAAAAGTGAAAATTTCGAGTTTCTCGATAACCAACCGATGAAACTCGAATATTTTTGAGGGCTTTCATCCATTGACTCACCAACAACAAAAGACCCCAATAAAAATTAAATTTTTATGACTGGAAAAAGTTTAATTTGAAAAATACAAGATAAACGAGTAAAAACCTAGGTTAAGAAACCTAAAAACATGAAAAGGTAGAAGAAATACCTGTAGCGGACGTGTAGACGATGGAATGGGGAGTGCAAACCACCAACGGATTGGAATGGGCACTGTAGCAACTCAGAGGAACGAGCTGAGTCGAAGCGGAGAAGGAAGAATGAGAAATGGACGCTGAATCGGACTTAAAAAGTAGATTTTTGTCCGGGGGTCAGACAATTCGATTAGAACAATCGACCCCCGCATCGATCCTCGGCTCTCGGGAACCTGACAGAGAACCAGGGGTCGCACCCTGGGTCGGACATACATCGACCCCCCCCCATCGACCCCCGGCTCTCGGGAAAAATGGGTGATTTCCCAGGGTCGGATACTGAGGGTCGGATACCCATCGACCCCCACCATCGACCCTGCATAGAAAAGACAGCATTTTTCACAGAATGATCTGAAAAATTTGAAAATAACATCGGTTAGTGTATCTACATGAAGTATAAGTGATTGCCTCACGTATTTTAATGATTTTCAGGAATCACCATTATCAGAGGAAATATATGGCTGGGTGTAGAGTAACCAGGCAGAGCCGAAATGCAGTTCCACCACCACCACCCGTGGAGGAAGCCAGTCAAGAAAATATATATGCACAGGGTAATCCGCAGGTTGCACCACCAGTAAACCAAGGTCAGGAAAATCCTACAAACTTGCCACCTCCACCACCAGAGCTGACAACCGTAGTTATGAACCTAAACCAACAGCTGCAACAAATGCAACAAGCACAGGCTCAAATGCAAGCAGCAATGGGAATAATGTTTCAGCAGCACATGCTACACCAATGCCGACTGGACAAACAAGTGCAGCACCGGTGGGTAACCACCCAGCACCTCAAACACCTCAACCACCAGCTGCACAGATTTCAGTACCAGGTCATGAAGCAGTTCAGGCTAATTACCAGTATCCACAACCTATGTTTGGGGCATACCCTCAAAATCAAATGGACCACTCCCGACTGGTCGAGCGATTCTTAAAGATGAAACCCAAGGAGTTTAATGGTAAACCGTCCGATCCTTTATGGCCAGCACATTGGATCGACGAGATGGAGAGGAATTTTCTGATGATGACTATTATAGAAGAAGAAAAGGTATTATGTGCCACCTTCATGCTAAAAGGTGATGCACATCATTGGTGGAAATCTACCAGGGCCTACCTATTAACCATGCACGCGCTATTGACCTGGACTATATATAAAGAAGCTTTCTTTGAGAAGTACTTCCCCCAAAGCTTCAAAGATTCTATAGAGAAGGAGTTCCTGAGTTTATATCAGGGGCAGATGTCCGTGGATGCATATCAACAGCGTTATGAGGAGCTATTTTTCTTTGCACCACTCAGCATGCAAGAAGAAGACACTAAGACCCGTAGGTTTGTCACGGGACTTAAAGGAAGCATTAGAGAGCATGTTCTAGGTTGGAGAAGAAAATATATAATAAAGCTGTGCAAATTGCTCGAGTTATAGAATCGAGCCAGAAGGAGAGTTATTTCATGCAAAATAGAGGTATAAAAAGGCTTGCTGGAAATGCTTATAATGGAGGGAATAACAAGACATTCAAACCCTTCCGTGCTCAATGCTTTACTGCTGCACCCAAGACTACCCCAGTAGCTCAACAGCAGCCAAAGCCAAATACTGAAGGTCCAAAATGTTATAACTACAATCAAGCGGGGCATATGGCAAGGGAGTGTCCTAAGCCCACGAAGCAGCTACATCAAGGATGAGTTTATGCTGTTACATCTGAGGATGCTGCCGCATCACCCGATGTGGTCACAGGTATGACTGAAACCATTTAAGTTGTATTACATTGTGTGAGCATGTAGTGTAAGACCCGTGTCAATCTAACCCGGTCTTACCACCTTGAACCAGGTTTACCCATCATGGTCGAGTCAAATGGACCAAGGGCGTGAAGGAGATCGAGATTCCAGGTATCAAATCGACCCAAAAACACTTAAAATAGGGGAAGGGTCGCATACCCAGCTAAGCAGGGTCGGACCTCCCAAAGCAGAAAGTCAGACCTTCAAATTTGAAGGGAGGGTCGGACAGCTTGAGCCCTAGGGTCGACGGGATCATCGACCCTCGGATCCTGCCGAAATAGAAATTAGGACAATTTCCTAATTTTCGATCGAATTCTTTCCTAATCCTAAAGGAACTTATTTTAGGATGTTCCTAGTCTATTTAAAGGACGTCCCTAAGCCACTTTCACTCCTTTCACAACCCTAATTGAATTGAGAGAAAGAGAAGAGAAGGAAAAGAGGAAGAAGAAAGGAAAGGAAGAGACCTTAGCAAAAAGGAGAAGAATTTCAGAGAAAAAGTAATCTTCTCAGGTATGGATACTAATTCCATGAGTTTCTACAGACCTTAGGTTAGTTATTGTTGAGAGTGTGATCTCGGAGAAACCCAAACCATCAATCTACGGTTAGGTTTCATGGAAAACCATAGGAGAATGCATGAAAACTATTTAGAGGGATTACACAAGGTTCCAGACCATGGAATGAATGTTTAATGGAATGTAGAAGCAAGCCATAGGACCCCAAACATGAAGAATGGATCAAAGAGAGGGAATTGGACCAAAGTGCATAGAGGGTCGCACCGAGGGTCGATGACCATCCGACCCTAGGTGTTCCTGACCATCGACCCTCGGTGTTCGAGAAGTTCAAATCTGGGGAGGGTCGCACCCAGGGTCGATCAGGACTACGACCCTACCTCCGACCCTCAGTTAACAGAATGGTTTTTAATTCTGAATAAATTTTAATTAAATTATATCAACTTTTTTAGGTCTTCTAGCAATACAATAACAATATAAAGGTGATTATAAAGCTTGGAAAAGTATATATTAGCAAGCTAAGGTGAGGAACCAGAACTCCAAACTAAATTGTTTAATAACAAAAACTGTTTTCTATTTCTTGACTCCTATGCTATGCTTGATTCTATGCGATTATATTTGTAATGTGCATACAACATGCCATCCAATATTTCTATTACTTGTTCATGCATATTTACTTTATTGTTTATAACATGATGATGATGATGATGATAGGAATAGGCATGTTCTGGTATGTGTGTGGTTGGTGTACTTGATGCGAGCGGGTATCAGGGGAGGTGTGATGAGAACGTCAAAAACGTTAACCTTTGGCGGGTCTCAGCACTTTAGCTCTATCTCTAACTCAAATCTTGTGCATTAGCATCGTCGTATCGCCATTACTTTAGCAGAACTATTATGTCGTAGAGTATCAGGGGAGGTGGTCTCAGTCCTTGTAGTCTCTGACTCTACCGGGGGGCCTTAGCTCTATCTCTATGGACATTCTGAGGGATGCTGGGGTGAGGCCTTGGATACACTGTTTGGCATTAGGGTTGGTTAGTTGCGAGCCCAGTTTGTAGCCCTCGCCAATAGGGGCTTACGTGTTGGTATGGCACTATATAGCAATAAACGTAACCTTTGTTATATAATGTTCATGGTTGGGTGCATGTGAGTTGACGATAAACGTGATCTTTGGGTAACGTCACACACTCGTGTATAGAGGCGGGGCCAATAAATGTGACCTTTGACTACCTAAACCTTTCTATTGCATACTGCAAACTTTGAACCGGACCAAAGATATAAATTGATTTGCATGCATATGTATTGTTGCATTGTTTTGGCTACTCACTGAGCCATGATGTGTGCTCACCCCTAGACGTCGAATATTTTTAGTTGATGATGCAGGTTATACCGTTGAAGATTATATGAATGCGTCTGCGTACGAGAACGTGGCAGCCATGAAAGCTGGAGCTGAAGAGGATACACACGACTCCTCTTGCGAGTGCAACTCGTGTGTATTTGATTAGATATTTAAATAGGTTTCTTTATTGGATTTATTAAAGACATGTATTTGGTATTTAAATATTTATGTCTCGGTTGAAACCAGAATAATTTGCTATTAAATTATTGATATCATCTCAGTTTCTCAGTTCATGTTATTATAAGACTTCCGCTATTGTGTATTTACTCGGATTATGATTACGGGTGTGTGTAAGTTTGGATAACGTGGGGATAGCCTATTTGAGATCCTGGTTGAACCGTTGGTTTATTAACGGTTCATCACACCATTCTGGTTAGTCCAAAATTGGGGTGTGACAACTTGGTATCAGAGCATCTCAGGCCTTGCCCGCCGAACTAGCATACATTCAAGACAATTATGAACTGAGATAGGATAAAAGTAAAAACAGTAATATAAACAAACTGTAAGCACCAGTGATGATTGAGACCAAATTTAAAAAGAGAATAATGCATCTATTAAAGGGGAAACAAGTTAAATACAATGAGTGATAGAAACAAAGTGTATATACATAACTAAAGCAGAGTACAGTCCACAACCCGGACAGTTACTCTATAGTACAGGAAAATAAAGCACAATCAAGAAGCTGGAGGCGAAGGAGGAGGCGGGGCCTCACGATCTTGGTCATAGTCCTCAGCATAGACCCTAGTCAACCTGGCCACCTGGGTCTGGGTCGTCCGGAGACTAGCTGCAAGATCGGCTACTCTCCTATCAGTCGCCCGCTGGACCGATAACAGCTCATCCACCCTCATACGCTGAGCGTCTAGCAACTCCTCCATCCTCAGATCAGATCTGTGCTGAGCCTCCCTGATCTTCTACAGCATCTCCATCATGTCAGAAGGTGGGAGTGAAGGACCAGCCGCATGCGAAGGACCAGCCTCAGGTGCAGGAGCCGCCGCAGAAGAAGTACCAACTCCAGCCGCATGTGTGGGGGAAGGCGGTGGTATCGAGTCAACATCCATATACATACGGTCGTCATCGTCGACAGGATCCACATGAGCTCTAGCAGCGACAGCAGCAGCCTCAGCATCAGCCATCTCAATACGAGTGTGAGGGCGCACCATCGCGTTCCTCTCCTCATCACTAACCTGGGCATCCCGCATACCCATCTTGCAGATTGCCTCCCAATCTAGAGGCGACGAGAAGGTCTTCTCCTGGATCTTCTCATCTAACAGGTCAACCCCCAGACGGGTCAGTAGCACTGTAATCATGCGTCCATAGGGTAGATTACCCCTATGACCGGACAATGTAGCACTAATCATAGTCCGCATGATGATGTATGGAAGGTAGACGGGCTGGCATGTGCATATACTGTACAGGAACTGGGTCAGCTGAGAAATCCTCTCATAGTGCCCACTCTGTGGGATCAGATTATGCTGGATAATCTTGTAGAAGACCCGTGGAGCTGGACGCAAATAACAAGCTCTCATCTGCCATCGATCAGGACGGAGCAACTGATTGTCGATCTCTGCCCTCATCTCCATCTCAACAAACTGGGGCTCTCCAGGCGCACAGTACACCATAGGGCCATCATAAGGAATGCCCAACAAGTCGGCCAGCTGCCGACAGTCGAAGGAAATATCTACCCCTTTGACGTAGCTGGTGATGCGCAACTCTTGACCATGCTCAACGTCATTGTAATTCCCCACCACCTGGAGATTACAATAGAACTGGCGCACCAAATCCGGACATGTGCACGCATCGTAGGTGATGACAGGAAGCCATCCCATGTCACCAAAGGCTCCCTCTACGTTGAACACGGCTAACTCAGCTAAGTTTACCATACGACCACCCTCAACCTTTTTACAGGCAAAATCAGCATACCAAGCCTCGGCTTCATTAGAACGGAAGCGAAGGGGATCACGAACTCTGGGTACCTTGGTACGAGCCATGGTATCTGCAAAACAAGAAGGAGAAGGAAAAATAAGGAAAATTATGGGATAAAAATCAGAAATTGATTTAATAACGACGTAAGTTGACCATAAAGCCCCATTTCTCACCATACAAGTGGGCATGAGAACTTACGTAGATTAAAATACATCCTACAACCCACATACAGTAGGAAATTTTAACTGACGAAGCCCAATTTGAAGAAATTCAAGAAAAATCGAAAATGTCGACAAATTAGGGCAAAAATGACAAATTTTTGAGTTTCTCGATAACCAACCGATGAAATTCAAAAATTATTGAGGGCTTTCGTTCCTCGAGATACCAATAACAAAAGCCCCCAGTAAAAATCAAATTTTTACGGTTGGAAAAAGTTTAATTTGAAAAATACAAGTTAAATGGACAAAAACCTAGAAAAGAAAACCTAAAAACAGGTAAAAATGAGAGAACATACCTGTATGGATGACGTGGACGTCGAAACCCGGAGTCAAACCGATCAAAAACGGTGGAGTAGCACTATAGCAACTCAGAGAGGAGAGACGAGTCGAAACGGAGGAGAAATAGTGAGAAATGACCCAGAATCGGATCTTAAAAATCTGATTTTTGGCCCGAGGGTCAAACATTTCGACTAGAACCATCGACCCTCGAATCGACCCTCCCATCGACCCTCGGCTCTCGGAAACCTGACAGAAAACTAAGGGTCGGAACTGAGGGTCGGACACCCATCGACCCTCGCATCGACCCTTGGCTCTCGGAAACCTGACAGAAGATTAAGGGTCGGAACTGAGGGTCGGACACCCATCGACCCTCGCATCGACCCTCAGCTCTCGGGAAGAACAGGTCATTCCCAGGGTCGGATACCAAGGGTCGGACATACCATCGACCCTCACCATCGACCCTGCATAGAAAAGACAGTATTTTTTTATAAAATTAGCTAGAATTGGAATTGATTATCGATTAGTGTGCCTACATGAAATATAAATGACTTCTCACCTATTTTGACAATTTTCAGGCACGACCAATCACCGAAAGGAATCATGTCTGGACGTAGAGTGACCCGACAGACCCGAAGTGCAGTCCCACCACCACCACCCGTGGAGGAGACCAGTCAAGAAAATAATTATGCACCGGGTAATCCAGAACCGACAAAACCTACAAATTTGCCACCTCCACCACCAAAGCTAGCAATAGTGGTAATGAATCTGGCACATCAGCTGCAGTAGATGCATACGCACAGGCTCAGATGCAGGTTGCCATGGGAATTATGTTTCAAGCCACTCAGGCTGCACCCATGCACACAGGACAAGCTAGTGCAGCATCGGTGGATAACCACCCAGCTCATTAGACACCTCCACAACCTGCTGCATAGATTCCAGTGCAGGCTCCAGAAGCAGCTCAGGGTGATTACCAGTATCCACACCATATGTTTGGGGAAAACCCCCAAAACCAGTTGGACCACTCCCGACTAGTGGAGAGATTTTTGAAGATGAAAGCTAGAGAATTCAACGGCAAACCGTCTGATCTGTTGTGGCCAGCCCACTGGATAGACGAGATGGAGAGAAATTTCCTCATGATGACTATCACAGAGGAAGAGAAAGTACTATGCACCACCTTCATCCTCAAGGGCGACGCACACCATTGGTGAAAATCCACAAAGGCATATCTACTGACCAAGCACGCCCTACTGACATGGGCTATATATAAAGAAGCCTTCTTTGAGAAATATTTTCCATGGAGCTTCAGAGATTCGATGGAGAAGGAGTTCCTGAGCCTATATCAGGGACAGATGACTGTGGACTCATATTAACAGCGCTACGAAGAGCTGTTTTTCTTTTCACCGGCTAGCATGCAAGAAGAAGATACCAAAACCCGTAGGTTCGTCACGGGACTGAGAGGAAGCATCAGGGAACATGTTCTGGGCTTAGAGAAGAAAATTTATAATGAAGCTGTCCAGATTGCTCGAGTGATTGAATCAAGCCAGGAGGAGAGTTATTTTACTCAGAACAGAGGCATCAAAAGGCCAGCAAGAAATTCCTACAACGGAGGCAATAATAAGATGTATAAGCCTTTCCGTCCTCAGAATTTTACTGCTGCAACCAAGACTACTCCAGCAGCTCAACCTCAGCCAAAGCCAAATTCTGAAGTCCTGAAGTGTTTTAACTGCAACCAACCCGGACATATGGAAAGGGAGTGCCCAAAGCCCAAGAAGAAGTTACATCAGGGACGGGTATATGTTGTTACATCTGAGGATGCGGCCGCATCACCCGATGTGGTCACAGGTATGACTGAAACTTTTAAAGTTATAATTACATTGAATGAGCATGTAGACTAAGTAAAGATAAATCATAGGTATTGTACCTATAAATGGCATACCCGCTAGAGTACTCTTTGATTCCGGAGCTACTAATTCATTTATATCTGTGTCATTTGGAAAGAAGACGAAATTACCCATCAAAACATTAGACTACAAATTACTTGTATGGTCACCGATGGGGTTAGAAGTGGAACTAGAGAAAGGTTATGGATCACGTCCAGTTCTCATTGGAGAGAAGACTTTAGATGCAACCTTGATACAACTTGAGATGGCAGACTTTGATGTCATCTTGGGAATTGACTGGTTAGCTCAGCATTTTGCAAATCTATTATGCGCCGAAAAGAAGCTAACGTTCAAAGACAAAGAAGGAGCAGAATTAAGTTTCTCGAGAACCAAACTTCCCCGAAGACGCAAGCTCATACTTTCAGCAGAAAAGGCTAAGAAGTTCCTTGAGAAGGGGGCAATCGGGTATCTAGTATCCGTGGTCGACCTAACCAAGGACACGCCATGAATGGAAGATATTGATGTCGTGCGAAACTATCCTGACGTACTTCTAGAGGAACTACCCGGATTACCACCCGACCGAGCCACGGAGTTTGTAATAGACCTTATACCTGGAGCAGCACCAGTGTCTAAAGCACCTTATAGAATGGCTCCTACGGAACTGAAGGAATTAAAAGTGCAACTACAAGAACTGCTGAACAAGGGTTATATTCAACCCAGTATATCTCCATGGGGGGCACCGGTGTTGTTCGTAAAGAAGAAGGATGGTAGCGTTGATTATGCATCGACTATCGGGAGTTGAATAAACTGACAATCAAGAATCGATACCCACTACCTCGGATCGATGACTTGTTTGATCAGTTACAAGGAGCGAAAGTATTTTCTAAGATCGATCTTCGATCAGGCTATCATCAGCTGAAGATTAAAGAAGGTGATATTCCAAAGACAGTATTCAGGACCAGATATGGACATTATGAATTTTTGGTTATGTCTTTCGGATTAACTAATGCACCGGCAACGTTCATGGAACTTATGAACCGAGTTTTCCACGATATGTTGGATACGTCGGTTATAGTATTTATTGATGATATATTGGTATACTCCAAGGACAAGGAAACCCATATCAAGAACCTAAACGCAGCCCTACAACGTTTAAGGAAAGAGAAGCTATATGCCAAATTTTCAAAGTGCGAGTTTTGGCTAAGTGAAGTCGCATTTCTAGGCCATGTAGTATCCACTAAAGGAATCAAAGTGGACCCTAGCAAGATCGAGGCTATTGTGAAGTGGGAAGCACCAAAGAGCGTTTCAGAAATTAGAAGTTTTCTGGGCCTAGCTGGTTATTATCGGAGATTCATAGAAGACTATTCTCGGATTGCCGTACCTCTCACCAGTTTGACTAAGAAAGGTGAAAAGTTTGTGTGGACTGATAAATGTGAGAAGAGTTTCCAAACACTGAAGACCAGATTGACATTCACCCCGATTTTGACTATTCTCGTTCCAGGACAGACATTTACTTTACACACTGATGCGTCGGGACTGGGACTAGGATGTGTGCTTATGCAAGGAGAGCAAGTAATTGCTTATGCTTCAAGACAGTTAAAGGTACATGAGAAAACTTATCCCACTCATGATCTAGAACTAGTGGCAGTAGTACATGCTGTCAAGATATGGAGACAATACTTATACGGAGAGAAATTTCAGATTAAGTCGGACCATAAAAGTCTTACTTATTTATTTAATCAGAAGGAGTTGAATATGAGACAAAGAAGATGTCTGGAACTATTGAAAGACTATGATTGTGATATCCAGTATCATCCCAGAAAAGCGAACGTAGTAGCGGATGCATTAAGCAGAAAAGCAATGATAAAATCTCAAGGAGAAGTTAGCACGACTGCAGCAATGTGTACTACCGGAATGGTATTCAATCACGGCAACGAGCAGTATGTGATAGATACAATGGATGGATCAGCCAACCAAGGGTTTATTCATCGGTTTACAAATATGTTCGCCGCATTGAAGATTATACTAGATATAGTGGATGAAGTGAAGACAGCTATCAAAGCAGATCCTTATCTGAGAACAGTACAAGAAGATATTGAGAAAGGTAGGACCAACCTTGATTTTACCTTGGATGACAAGAAGGTACTGAAATACAAAGGAAGAATATGTGTACCTGAAACAGAAAGTGCAGACATTAGACCCCGACTGATGAAGGAAGCCCACACCACCATCTATTCGATACATCCTGGAAGTACAAAAATGTATAATGATCTAAAGAAACTGTATTGGTGGAGGGGAATGAAAGCAGATGTAGCTAAGTTTGTGTCTCAATGCCTAAATTGTCAGAAAGTAAAGGCTGAACGACAAAGACCCGCAGGACTGTTACAGCCATTACCGGAACCAGCATGGAAATGGGACTGCATCACTATGGACTTCGTCACGGGACTACCATTGACTCCTCGAGTAGTTGACGCAGTTTGGGTGATTGTGGACCGTCTGACTAAAACAGCTCGCTTCATACTTATACGACCTCAGTATACACTGGAAAGGTTAGCGAAGCTGTATGTAGATAATATTGTTCGATTACATGGTGTTCTAGAAAGCATTGTGTCCGATAAAGATCCACGATTTACTTCCAAATTTTGGGAAGGATTGCAAAAGGCTATGGGTACAACGTTGAAGTTCAGTACTGCATTCCACCCACAAACAGACGCACAGTCAGAGCGTACAATTCAGATTCTAGAAGATATGCTACGAGCATGTGTAATTGATTTCAAGGGATCATGGGATAAAAGATTACCACTGATCGAGTTCGCTTATAACAATAGCTATCAGGCTACTATACAGATGTCACCTTATGAAGCACTGTATGGCAGGAAGTGTCGAACTCCCTTGTTCTGGAATGAAGTTGGAGAACGTAGTATTGTTGGACCGGAATTTGTTGAAGAGACCTGTCGAGTGGTCGACATCATCAAAGAAAGAGTGAGAACGCTCAGAACCGTCAGAAGCAATATGCAGACACTCAACGAAGAGATCTGGAGTTCGCAATAGGTGATAAAGTATTTCTGAAGGTATCACCCATGCGAGGATTGAAGAGGTTCGGACAGAAAGGGAAGCTAAGTCCAAGATATGTCGGGCCATATGAAATTCTAGCTAAGCGTGGACAAGTGGCTTATCAGTTAGCACTACCACCATCTATGTCAAGTGTGCATGATGTATTTCACATTTCCCTATTGAAGAAGTATGTCAAAGACCCAACGCATGTTTTGACAGTGGATTTGCCAGAATTGACTGATGAATTGACATTTGAAGTAACACCAATAGAAATCACTAGTCGAAAGGTTCAACGTCTACGCAACAGAGATATCTACTATGTTAAGGTCACATGAAAAAGCAGAGACATGGAAGAGATTACATGGGAAGAAGAGAATGCTATGCGAAAGCAATACCCTCATTTATTTGATTCAGAAGGTACGTACAATTTCGAGGATGAAATTTTAATAAGTTGGGGGGAGTTGTAAGACCCGTGTCAATCTAACCCGGTCTTACCACCTTGAACCAGGTTTACACATCATGGTGAGTCAAATGGATCAAGGGCGTGAAGGAGATCGAAATTCCAGGTATCAAATCGACCCAAAAACACTTAAAATAGGGGAAGGGTCGCATACCCAGCTAAGCAGGGTCGGACCTCCCAAAGCAGAAAGTCAGACCCTCAAATTTGAAGGGAGGGTCAGACATCTTGAGCTCTAGGGTCGACGGAATCATCGACCCTCCAATCGACCCTCGGATCCTGCCGAAATAGAAATTAGGAAAATTTCCTAATTTTCGATCGGATTCTTTCCTAATCCTAAAGGGACTTATTTTAGGATGTTCCTAGTCTATTTAAAGGACGTCCCTAAGCCACTTTCACTCCTTTCACAACCCTAATTGAATTGAGAGAAAGAGAAGAGAAGGAAAAGAGGAAGAAGAAAGGCAAGGAAGAGAACTTAGCAAAAAGGAGAAGAATTTCAGAGAAAAAGTAATCTTCTCAGGTATGGATACTAATTCCATGAGTTTCTACAGACCTTCGGTTAGTTATTGTTGAGAGTGTGATCTCGGAGAAACCCAAACCATCAATCTATGGTTAGGTTTCATGGAAAACCATAAAAGAATGCATGAAAACTATTTTGAGGGATTATACAAGGTTCCAGACCATGGAATGAATGTTTAATGGAATGTAGAAGCAATCCATAGGACCCCAAACACGAAGAATGGATCAAAGAGAGGGAATTGGACCAAAGTGCACAGAGGGTCGCACCGAGGGTCGATGACCATCCGACCCTAGATGTTCCTGACCATCGACCCTCAGTGTTCGGGAAGGTCAGAATCTGGGGAGGGTCGCACCCAGGGTCGATCAGGACTCTGACCCTACCTCCGACCCTCAGTTAACAGAATGGTTTTTAATTCTGAATAAATTTTAATTAAATTCTATCGACTTTTTTAGGTCTTCTAGCAATACAATAACAATATAAAGGTGATTATAAAGCTTGGAAAAGTATCTATTAGCAAGCTAAGGTGAGGAACCAGAACTCCAAACTAAATTGTTTAATAACAAAAACTGTTTTCTTTTTCTTGAGTCCTATGCTATGCTTGATTCTATGCGAATATGTTTGTAATGTGCATACAACATGCCATCCAATATTTCTATTACTTGTTCATGCATATTTACTTTATGGTTTATAACATGATGATGATGATGATGATAGGAATAGGCATGTGCTTGTATGTGTGTGGTTGGTACTTGATGCGAGCAGGTATCAGGGGAGGTGTGATGAGAACGTCAATAAACATTAACCTTTGGCGGGTCTCAGCACTTTATCTCTATCTCTAACTTAATTCTTGTGCATTAGAATCGTCGTATCGCCATTACTTTGGTAGAACTATTATGTCGTAGAGTATCAGGGGAGGTGGTCTCGGTCCTTGTAGTCTCTGACTCTACCGGGGGGCCTTAGCTCTATCTCTATGGACATTCTGAGGGATGCTGGGGTGAGGCCTTGGATACACTGTTTGACATTAGGATTGGTTAGTTGCGAGCCCAGTTTACAGCCCTCGCCAACAGGGGCTTACATGTTGGTATGACACTATATAGCAATAAACGTAACCTTTGTTATATAATGTTCATAGTTGGGTGCATGTGAGTTGACGATAAACGTGATCTTCGGGTAACGTCACACACTCGTGTATAGAGGTGGGGTTAATAAATGCGACCTTTGACTACCTAAACCTTTCTATTGCATACTGCAAACTTTGAACCGGACCAAAGATATAAATTGATTTGCATACATATGTATTGTTGCATTGTTTTGGCTACTCACTGAGCCGTGATGTGTGCTCACCCCTCGACGTCGAATATTTTTAGTTGATGATGCAGGTTATACTGTTGAAGATTATATGAATGCGTCTGCGTACGGGAACGTGGCAGCCATGGAAGCTGGAGCTGAAGAGGATACACACGACTCCTCTTGTGAGTACAACTCGTGTGTATTTGATTAGATATTTTTATAGGTTTCTTTATTGGATTTATTAAAGACATGTATTTGGTATTTAAATATTTATGTCTCGGTTGAAACCAGAATAATTTGCTATTAAATTATTGATATCATCTTAGTTTCTCAGTTCATGTTATTATAAGACTTCCGCTATTATGTATTTACTCTGATTATGATTACGGATGTGTGTAAGTTTGGATAACGCGGGGATAGCCTATTTGAGATCCTGGTTGAACCGTTGGTTTATTAGCGGTTCATCACACCATTCTGGTTAGTCCAAAATTGGGGTGTGACATGTAGACTAAGTTAAAATAAATCACAGGTATCATACCTATAAATGACATATCCGCCAGAGTACTCTTTGACTCAGGAGCTACTCATTCTTTTATATCTGTGTCAATTGGAAAGAAGCTGAATTTACCCATCAAAACATTAGACTACAAACTACTTGTACGGTCACCGATGGGGTTTGAAGTGGAGTTAGAAAAAGGTTATGGGCCATGTCTAGTTCTCATTGGCGAGAAAACCTTAGATGCAACCTTGATCCAACTTGGGATGGCAGACTTTGACGTCATCTTGGGAATGGACTGGTTAGCTCGGCATTCTGCGAACCTATTATGTGCCGAAAAGAAGCTAACATTAAAGACAAAGACGGAGCAGAATTCAATTTTGCAGGAACCAAACTTCCCCGCAAACGCAAGCTCATACTCTCAGCACTAAAGGCTAAGAAGTGCCTTGAGAAAGGAGCAGTCGGGTATCTAGTATCAGTGGTCGACCTCACCAAAGAAGCACCACGGATGGAAGATATTGATGTCATGTGGGACTACCCCGACGTATTTCATGAGGAACTATCAGGATTACCACCCAACCGAGCTACAGAGTTTGTGATAGATCTTATACCTGGAGCCGCACCAGTATCAAAAGCACCTTATCGAATGGCTCCTACTGAACTAAAGGAATTGAATGTACAACTACAATAACTACTGGACAAGGGTTATATTTGACCTAGTATATCACCATGGGGAGCGCCAGTATTGTTCGTAAAGAAGAAGGATGGTAGCGTTCGATTATGTATCGACTATCGGGAGTTGAACAAACTGACAATCAAGAATCGATATGCACTACCTCGGATCGATGACTTGTTCGATCAGTTGCAAGGAGCAAAAGTATTTTCTAAGATCGATCTTCGGTCAGGCTACCATCAGTTGAAGATTAAAGATGGTGATATTCCTAAGACAGCTTTCAGGACCCGATATGGACATTATGAATTCTTGGTCATATCTTTTGGATTAACAAACGCACCAGCAACTTTCATGGAACTTATGAACCGGGTTTTCCATGATATGTTGGATACGTCGGTTATTGTATTTATTGATGATATATTGGTATATTCCAAGGACAAGGAAACCCATATTAAGAATCTAAACGCCACTCTATAGCGTTTAAGGAAAGAGAAGTTGTATGCCAAATTTACCAAGTGTGAGTTTTGGCTAAGTGAAGTCGCCTTCCTAGGCATGTAGTATCCGCTGAAGGAATCAAAGTGGATCCCAGCAAGATTGAGGCTATTGTAAAGTGGGAAGCACCAAAGTGTGTTGCAGAAATTAGAAGTTTTCTAGGTCTAGCTGGTTATTATCGACGATTTGTGGAAGACTATTCCTGGATTGCCGTACCTCTCACCAGTCTGACTAAGAAAGGTGAAAAGTTTGTGTGGACGGATAAATGCGAGAAGAGCTTTCAAACCTTGAAGACCAGATTGATATCCACTCTGATTTTGACTATTCCGGTTCCAGGACAGCCATTTGTCTTGTACACTGATGCGTCAAGGCAGGGATTAGGATATGTGCTTATGCATGGAGAACAAGTAATTGCTTATGCCTCAAGACAGTTAAAGACACATGAGAAGAATTATCCCACTCATGATTTGGAGTTAGCGGCAGTAGTACATGCTGTCAAGATATGGAGACATTACCTATACGGAGAGAAGTTTTAGATTAAATCGGACCACAAAAGTCTTACTTATCTATTTAATCAAAAGGAGTTGAATATGAGACAAAGAAGATGGCTGGAACTATTGAAAGACTATGATTGTGATATCCAGTATCATCCGGGGAAAGCTAATGTAGTAGCGGATGCGTTGAGCAGAAAGGAAATGATAAAATTTCAAGGAGAGGTTAGCACAACTGCAGCAATGTGTACTACTGAAACGGTATTCAATTACGACAATGAGCAGTATGTGATAGATACAACGGATGGATCAGCCAACCAAGGGTTCATTCATCGGTTTTCCAATATGTTTGCTGTATTGAAGATTATACCAGATATAATTGATGAAGTGAAGACAGCTATCAAATCGGACCCTTACCTGAGAACGGTACAAGAAGACATCAAAAAAGGTAGAACTAACCCTGAGTTCACCTTGGATGAAGAGAAGGTATTGAAGTACAAAGGAAGAACAGTGTACCCGAAATAGAAAGTGTGGACATTAGACACCGATTGATGAAAGAAGCCCATACCACCATCTATTCGATACACCCGGGAAGTACAAAAATGTATCATGATCTAAATAAATTATATTGGTGGAGAGGAATGAAAGTAGACGTAGCTAAGTTCGTGTCTCAATGCCTAAATTGTCAGAAAGTAAAGGCTAAATGACAAAGACCCGCAGGACTGTTACAGCCGTTACCGGAACTAGGATGAAAATGGGACTGCATCACTATGGACTTCGTCACAAGGTTACCATTGACTCCTCGAGTAGTTGACGCAGTTTGGGTGATTATAGACCGCTTGACTAAAACAGCTCGCTTTATACCGATACGACCTCAGTATACACTAGAGAGGTTAGCAAAGCTGTATGTGGATAATATTATTCGATTAAATGGTGTACCAGAGAGCATTGTGTCTGATAGAGATCCATGATTTACTTCCAAGTTTTGGGAAGGATTGCAAAAGGTTATGGGTACAACAATGAAGTTTAGTACTGCATTCCATCCACAGACAGATGGACAGTCAGAGCGTACAATTCAGATTCTAGAAGATATGCTACGAGCATGTGTAATTGATTTTAAAGGATCATGGGATGAAAAGTTACCACTGATCGAGTTCGCTTATAACAATAGCTATCAGGTTACTATATAGATGTCACCCTATGAAGCACTGTATGGCAGAAAGCGTCGAACTCCTTTATTTTGGAATGAAGTTGGGGAACGTAGTCTCGTTGGACCAGAATTTGTTAAGGAGACTTGTCGAGTGGTCGACATTATCAAGGAAAGAGTGAGAACAACCCAGAATCGTCAGAAGTAATATGCAGATACTCGACGCAGAGATCTTGAGTTCGTCGTAGGTGATAAAGTATTCTTAAAAGTATCGCCTGTGTGAGGATTGAAACGGTTCGGACAGAAAGGGAAACTAAGTCCAAGATATGTCGGGCCATATGAGATTCTAGCTAAGCGTGGGAAAGTGGCTTACCAGTTAGCACTACCACCATCTATGTCAAGTGTGCATGATGTATTTCATATTTCCTTGTTGAAGAAGTATGTCAAAGATCCAACGCAAGTTCTGACAGTAGATCTGCCTGATTTGACATTTGAAGTAACACCAACTAAAATTACCAGCCGAAAGGTTCAACGACTACGCAATCGAGATATCTATTATGTTAAGGTCACTTGGAGAAGTAGAGACATGGAAGAAATTACATGGGAAGAGGAGAATGCTATGCGAAAGCAATACCCTCATTTATTCTACTCAGAAGGTATGAACAATTTCGGGGATGAAATTTTTATAAGTAGGGGGGAGTTGTAAGACCCGTATCAAACTAACCGGTCTTATCACCTTGAACCAGGTCTACCCATCATGGTCAAACCAAATGGATCACATGCGTGAAGGAGATCACGATCCCAGGTATTAAACTGACCCAAAAACACTCAAAATAAAGGGAGGGTCACATACCCAGCAAGGGAGGGTCGGACCCCCCCAGTATAAAAGTCAGACCCCCAGTTTTACATGGGGGGTCGGACATTTTAAGGACCAGGGGTCGACGGGATCTCCGACCCCCCTATCGACCCCCGATAGTCGGTAAAAACAGTTTGAAACTATAATTAGGAAACTTTCCTAATTTCAATGGGATTCCTTCCTAATCTCAATGGGACTTATTTTAGGAGTTTTTACTCTATAAATAGGACGCCCTAAGCCACTTTCACTCCTTTTACAATCCTAATTGGATTGAGAGAAAGAGAAGAGAAGGAAGAGAAGGAGAAGAGAAGGAAAGTGGAGAAGAAGACCAAGGAAAAGGGATTCAGAAGAAGAAGCATACTTCTCAGGTATGGATACTATTTCCATGTAATTCTACAGACCTTAGAATAGATAGAGAGGAGGGGATTATTTAGGAGAAACCCAAATCATCCACCCATGGTTAGGTTTTCATGAAAAACCATGGGGGAAATCATGAAAGCCATATAGGTGAATAAACCACGGTTCTAGGCCATAGAACATGTGTGGAATGGACTGTAGGAGCAAGCCATAGGATCCCAAACACGAAGAATGGACTGAAGGAAGAAAAATTGACAAAACCCACAAGGGGTCGCATGGGGGGTCGATGCCAATCGACCCTACCAGACCCTGAGCATCGACCCCCAGTGTTCGGGAAGTCCTGAATAGGTTAAATTCTACCAACTTGGTTAGGTTTTCTAGAGATATAATATCGATATATAGTTGATTCTTAAAGCTTGAAAGAGGACTTATGATCAATTAAAGGTGAGGAAACAAGATCTAAACTAATTGTTTAATAACAAACTATTTTTATTTCTTGAGTCCAATGCTATGCTTGATTCTATGCGAATATACTTGTAATGTGCATACAACATGTCATCCAATATTTCTATTATTTGTTTTATGCATATTTACTTTATTGTTTATAACATGATGATGATGATGATGATGATGATGATGATAGGAATAGGCATGTGGATGTATGTGTGTGGTTGGTGTACTTGATGCGAGCAAGTATTAGGGGGTGTCATAGGTTGGGCCTCAGCACTCTAGCTCTATCTCTAACTCAAGTCTTGTGCATTAGCATCGTCGTATCGCCATTACTTTAGCAGAACTATTACGTCGTAGAGTATCAGGGGAGGTGGTCTCGGTCCTTGTAGTCTCTGACTCTACCGGGGGGCCTTTGCTCTATCTCTATGGGCGTTCTGAGGGATGCTGGGGTGAGGCCTTGGATACACTGTTTGGCATTAGGATTGGTTAGTTGTGAGCCTAGTTTGCAAGCCCTCGCCAGCAGGGGCTTATGTGTTGGTATGGCACTGTACAACAATAAACGTTAACCTTTGTTGTACAATGTTCATGGTAGGGTGGATGGGGACGACAATAAACATTAACCTTTGGGCGGACTTCCACACCCTGTGTATAGAGGAGGGGTCAATAAACGTTAACCTTTGACCACCGAATCTTTTTATTGCGCATTGCAAACTTTAAACCAGACCAAAGATATGAATTGAATGCATGCATATGTATTATTGCATTGTTTTGTTTGCTTACTGAGCCATGATGTGTGCTCACCCTCTCGAAGTCCAATATTTTTAGTTGTTGATGCAGGTACTACCGCCGAAGATTATGTCAACGCTCCAGTGTTCGGGCACATGGCGGCGATGGAAGTTGAAGACGAAGTGGATACGCATGACTCCTCTTGCGAGTGCAACTCATGCGTATTCGATTAGATTTTATTTTAATTATTTGGATTTAGTAAAGAGATTGATATTTATTTATGTCTTAGTTGATACAGAATAATTTGCTACCTAAATATGATTATCACATCTAGATTCCGCAGTTTGTTTTATTATAAGACTTTCGCTATTGTGTATTTACTCTGATTATGAATGTGGATGTATGAGGTTTAGATAAAACGGATATAGCCTACTCGAGATCCTGGTTCAACCGTTGGTTTGCTAGCGGTTCATCACACCATTCTGAATAGTGCAGAATTGGGGTGTGACAACTTTTATTTCTCTTTCTCTCTCTCTTTTTCTACTTCTCTCTCCCTCACTCTCTCTCTCTCTCTTTCTATGTCTCTTTGTCTCTCTCTCTCTCTCTATCGCTCTCTCTCCCTCAATTTTTCTACTTCTCTTTCCCTCCCTCTCTCTCTGATTTTTCTTCTTCTACTCTCTCTATCTCTCTCTTTTTCTCTTTCTCCCTTTCAACTACTCTCTCTCTCTACTACTGTTTCCCCCCTCTCTCTCTCTCAGTCTTTCTTTCTACATCTCTCGCTCTCTTTCTACTTCCCTGGCACTCTCTTCTCTATCTCTTTCTCTCTTTTTTCTTTCAAGTTCTCTCTCTCTCTTTTCTTTCTACTTCTCTCTATTTCACTCCCTTACTTTCTCTCTCTTTCTACTTCTCTCTCCCTCTCTTCTCTATCTTTTTCTTTATCTCTCTCTATCTACTTCTCTCTATCAACTTCTCTTTCTCTCTCACTCTCACATTTTTATCTTTTTATCTCTGACTTTCTCTCTCTCTCTCTCTCTCTCTCTCTCTCTTTCTCTCTCTCCTAATCTTTCTACTCCTCTATCTCCCCCTCCATCCACTTCATCTTTTTTTATATTCGTCTCTCTTTCAACTTTTCTCTCTCTCCCCATCTCTATTTATCTCTCTCTTTTTCCCTCTCCCTTTCTCTCTCTCTATCTCTCTCTCCGTCAATCTTTTTCCCTATCTTTTAACTTCTCTCTTTCTTTGAATCTCTCTCATTCCACTTCTCTCTCTCTCTCTCTCTCTCGACTTCCCCCTCTTTCTCTTTTTCTCTCTCTCTCTCCCTCTTTCCTTTCTACTCCCACTCTCTATCCACTACTCTCTCTCTCTCTCTCCTTATCTCCCCCTCTCTACTTCTCTCTCCCGTTCTAACTCTTTTTATTTCTCTCTCTCTTTATCGCTCTCTCTTTCTTCCTATTCTTCTCTCTCTCCTTATTTCCCTTTCTCTACTTCTCTCTCCCATTCTCACCCTTTTTATTTCTCTCCCTTTCTCTCTCTCTCTCTCTCTCTCTCTCCCTTTCTTCTTCTTCTTCTTCTTCTCTCTCTCTTTCTACTTCTCAATCTCTCCCTCTCTCTCCCTCTCACTCTTTATCTCTCTACCTCTATCTCTTTCTCTCCCTCTCTCTCTCTTTCTCCCACTCTGGCTCTATATCTCTTTCTACAGCACTCCCTCTCTCTCTTTTACTCTCTCTCTCTCTCTCTCTCTCTCTTTCTCTCTCTCTCTCTCTTTCCTCTCCCCTTCTCTCTCTTTCTTCTTCTTCTTCTTTTCCTCTTCTTTTTCTTCTTCTCTCTCTCTTTTTCTCTCTCTATCTCTCTCCCACTCTACTTCTCTCACTCTCTCCCTATCTCTCTTTTGACTTCTTTCTCTCTTTATCACTCTCTTTTCTCTTCTTCTCTCTCTTTCTTTTTTCTCTCTCCCTCTCCTTAAACTATTCTCTCTCTCTCTCTCTCCCTTTCTACTTCTTTCTCTTTATCTTTTTACTTCTTCCACTTTCTCTCCCTCTATCCTTCCCTCTTTCTATTTTTACTCTCTCTCTCTCTCTCTCTCTCTTTCTACTCTTCTCTTTCTACTTCTCTCTCTCCCTGTCTCTCTCTTTCGGCATTTCTCTTCCTCCCTCTCTCTCTTCATGCACTTCTCTCTCTCTTTCAACATTTCACTCTCTCTCCCTTTCTACATTTCTCTCTCTCTCACTCTCTATCTCTCTTCTCTCTCTGTCTCTCTGTATCTTTCTCTCTCTCTCTCTCCCTCTCTCTTTCTCTCTCTTCTCTTCCTCATTCTACTTCTCTCTCTCTCTTTCAACTCTCTCTCTCTACTTACCTCTCACACTTCCTCTCTTTCTACTTTTCTCTCCCTTTCTAATTCTCTCTATCCCTTTCTCTCTCTTTTTCAGTCTCTCTCTATCCCTCTACTTTTTTCTCTCTCTACTCCTTTCCCTCTCTTTCTACTTCTCTTTCTTTCTACTTCTCTTTCTTTCTGTACCTCTCTCTGTTTTTACATCTCACTCATTCTTTCTGCATCTTTCTCTCTCTTTTAACTTTTTCTCTCTCTCTCTCCCTCTCTCACTCCCTCTTCCTCTCTCCCACTCTCATTCCCAATCCTTTTTTACTTTTCTCTCTCTACATCTCTCTCTTCTCTTTCTACTTCTCTGTCTCTCCCAATCTCTCTCTCTCTATCTCTCTCTCTTTTTACTTTTCCCTCTCCCTCTCCTCTCTCTCATTCTCTCTCCTTCCATTTCTCTCTCTCCCTCTTTTCTTCTCTCTCTCTCTCTCTTTCTACTTATCTCTCTCTCTCACTCTCTCTTTCTCTCTCTTTGTCTCTCCCTACACTTTTTCAACTTCTCTCAATCTCTCTCGCTCTCTTTCTTTTCCCCTTTATTTGTCTCTCTCACACCCCTTATACTCCTCACGCTCGCTCTCTACCTCTCTCTCTTTCTCTCTTTTTGCTTCTCTCTCCTTCTCCCTCTCTCTCTTACAACTTCTCTCTCTCCCTTTCTACTTCTCCCTCTCTTTCTCTCTCAGTCACTCTATCTCTTACTACTTCTCTTTCTTTTTGCTTCCCTCCCTCTCCCTTTCTACTTCTTTCACTCTCTCTCTACTTCTCTCTCTCTTTCTACTTCTCCCTCTCTCACTACTTTTCTTTCTCTTTCTCTCTCTTTCTACTTCTCTCTCTCCCTTTATCTCTTTACTTCTCACTCTTATTCTACTACCCTCTCTCTAATCTCTCTCTCTCTCTCCTTCTCTCCCCTATTCTTCTCTCTCTCTCTCTTCCTACTTTCAATTCACTCTACTTCTCTCACTCTCTCTCTCTCTCTTTACTTCTCTTCCTCACTTTCTCTATTTTTCTCCCATTCTCTTCCTACTTCACTCTCTCTACTTCTCTATCTATCTCTTTTTCTCTCTGTCTCAACTTCTTTCTATTTTACTCTCTTTAAATTCTTCCCTCCCTCTCTTTCTCTTTTTCTCCCTCTCTTTCTTTACTTCTCTCTCTCTTACTCTCTCTTTCTCTCTCCGTTTCCCTCTCTCTTTCTTTCTCTCCCTCTCTCTTTACTTCTCTCTCTCTTTATTTCTACTTATCTTTTCTTTTCTCTCTCTCTCTTTCTCTCTCTCTCTCTCTTTCTACTTCACTCTCACTCACTCTCTTCTTAATTTTCTCTCTCCATCTTTCTACTTCTCTCTCATTCTCTTTCACTTTCTCCGTAAGACCCGTGTCAATCTAACCCGGTCTTACCACCTTGAACCAGGTTTACCCATCATGGTCGAGTCAAATGGACCAAGGGCGTGAAGGCGATCGAGATCCCAGGTATCAAATCGACCCAGAAACACTTAATTTAAGGGGAGGGTCGCATACCCAGCCAAGGAAGGTCGGACCCCCCAAAACAAAAAGTCAGACCCTCAGTTTTGAAGGGAGGGTCGGACAACTTAGAAACCTAGGGTCGACAGGATCATCGACCCTCCCATCGACCCTCAGTTGCCGCCGAAACTGAAATTAGGAAATTTCCTAATTTTCGATTTGGATTCTTTCCTAATCTCAAAGGGACTTATTTTAGGTTGTTCCTACTCTATTTAAAGGACGTCCCTAAGCTTCTTTCACTCCTTTCACAACCCTAATTGAATTGAGAGAAAGAGAAGAGAAGGAAAAGGAGAAGAAGAGAAGCAAGGAAGAGAATTTAGCCAAAAGAAAAGAGTTGCAGAGAAGGAGTATTCTTCTCAGGTATGGATACTAATTCCATGAGTTTCTACAGACCTTAGGTTAGATATTGATGAGAGTGTGATCTCGGAGAAACCCAAACCATCAACCCATGGTTAGGTTTTCATGGAAAACCATAGGAGAATGCATGAAAGCTATTTAGGTGGATGATGCATGGTTTCAGACCATGGAATGAATGTTGAATGGAATGTAGGAGCAAGCCGTAGGATCCCAAGCACGAGGAATGGACTAAAAGAGGGGAATTGACCAAAGTACACCGAAGGTCGCACCGAGGGTCGATGACCATCCGACCCTAGGTGATCCTAACTATCGACCCTCAGTGTTCGGGAAGTTCAGATTTTGGGGAGGGTCGCACCCGGGGTCGATCAGGACTCCGACCCTACCTCCGACCCTCAGTTAACAGAATGGTTTTTAAATTCAGAATTAATTCTAATTAAATTCTGTCGACTTTGTTAGGTCTTCTAGCAATACAATAACAATATAAAGGTTATTGTAAAGCTTGGAAAAGTATCTATTAGCAAGCTAAGGTGAGGAAACAGAACTCTAAACTAATTGGTTAATAACAAACTGTTTTTCTATTTTCTTGAGTCCAATGCCATGCTTGATTCTATGCGAATATGTTTGTAATGTGCATACAACATGTCATCCAATATTTTCTATTATTTGTTCATGCATATTTACTTTATTGTTTATAACATGATGATGATGATGATAGGAATAGGCATGTGATTGTATGTGTGTGGTTGGTGTACTTGATGCGAGCGAGTATCAGTGGAGGTGTGATGAGAATGTCAATAAACGTTAACCTTTGGCGGGTCTCAGCACTTTAGCTCTATCTTTAACTCAAGTCTTGTGCATTAGCATCGTCGTATCGCCATTACTTTAGCAGAACTATTATGTCGTAGAGTATCAGGGGAGGTGGTCTCGGTCCTTGTAATCTCTGACTCTACCGGGGGGCCTTAGCTCTATCTCTATGGATATTCTAAGGGATGCTGGGGTGAGGCCTTGGATACACTGTTTGGCATTAGGATTGGTTAGTTGCGAGCCCAGTTTGCAAGCCCTCGCTAACAGGGGCTTATGTGTTGGTATGACACTATATAGCAATAAACGTTAACCTTTGTTATATAATGTTCATGATTAGGGTGGATGGGGACGACGATAAACGTTAACCTTCGGGCGGACTTCCACACCCTGTGTATAGAGGCGGGGTCAATAAACGTTAACCTTTGACCACCCAACCTTTCTATTGCGCATTGCAAACTATAAACCAGACCAAAGATATGAATTGATTGCATGCATATGTACTGTTGCATTGTTTTGTCTACTCACTGAGCTGTGATGTGTGCTCACCCCCTCGACGTCGAATATTTTTAGTTGATGATGCAGGTTATACCGTTGAAGATTATATGAATGCTCCAGCATACGGGAACGTAGCGGCGATGGAAGCTGAAGCTGAAGTAGATACACATGACTCCTCTTGCGAGTGCAACTCATGTGTATTCGATTAGATATTTTCTAGATTTTCTTTATTTGGGTTTAATAAAGACATGTATTTGATAATTATTTATATCTCAGTTGATACAGAATAATTTGCTATTTAAATATTAATATCACAGTAGATTCTCAGTTCATTTTATTATAAGACTTCTTCTATTGTGTATTTACTCTGATTATGATTATGGATGTATGGGAATTTAGATAACACGGATATAGCCTACTCGAGATCCTGGTTGAACCGTTGGTTTGCTAGCGGTTCATCACACCATTCTGAATAGTGCGGAATTGGGGTGTGACAACTTGGTATCAGAGCATCTCAGGCCTTGTCCGCTGAACTAACATACATTCGAGACAATTGTGAACTGAGATAGGATAAAAGTAAAAACCATAATATTAGCACACTATAAGCACCAGTGATGGTTGAGACCAAATTTAAAAAGAGAATAATGCATCTATTAAAGGGGAGACAAGTTACATACAATCAGAGAGAGAAGCAAAACGTATATACATAACTAAAGCAGAGTACAATCCATAACCCGGATAGTTACTCTGTAGTACAAGGAAAATAAAGTACAATCAAGAAGCTGGAGGTGAAGGAGGAGGCGGTGCTTCACGATCTCTGTTGTAGTCCTCGTCATAGACTCTAGTCAACCAGGCTATCTGAGTTTGGGTCGTCTGAAGACTAGCTGTCAGCCACCCGTTGATCAGTCCGACGCTGTGCGTCCAGCAACTCATCCATCCCCATATCAAATCTGTGCTGAGCCTTTCTGATCTTCCGCAGCATCTCCATCATATCAGAAGGTGGGCGTGAAGGACCAGCCGCATGAGAAGGACCAGTCTCAGGTACAGGATCCGCCGCAGAAGAAGTACCAACTCCATCCGCATGCGTAGGTGAAGGCGGTGGTATCGAGTCAACATCCATATACATACGATCGTCATCATCGACAGGATCCACATGAGCTCTAGCAGCGGCAGCAGCGGCCTCAGCGTCAGCCATCTCAATGCGAGTGTGAGGGCGTACCATCTCGTTCCTCTTCTCATCACTGACTTGGGCATCCCGCATACCGATCTTGCAGATAGCCTCCCAATCTAGAGGCGATGAGAAGGTCTTCTCCTGAATCTTCTCATCCGCTAAGTCAACCCCCAGGCGGGTCAGTAGAACAGTAATCATACGTCCATAGGGTAGATTACCCCTATGACTGGACAATGTAGCACTAATCATGGTCCACTTGATGATGTAGGGAAGGCAGACTGGCTGTCTGGTGCAGATACTACATATCAGAAACTGGGTCAGTTGAGAAACCCTCTCATAGTGCCCACTCTACGGAATCAGATTATGCTGGATAATCTTGCAGAAGACCCGTGGAGCTGGACGCAGGTAACAAGCTCTCATCTGCCAGCGATCAGGTCGTAGCAACTGATTGTCGATCTCTGCCCTCATCTCCATGGAAACAAACTGGGGCTCTCCAGGCGCACAGTAGACCATGGGGCCATCATAAGGAATGCCCAGCAGGTCGGCCAGTTGCCGATAGTCAAATGAGATATTCACCCCTTTGACGTAGCTGGTGATGCGCAACTCTTGACCCCTCTCGACATCATTGTAATTCCCCACCACCTGGAGATTTTAATAGAACTGGCGCACCAAATCCGGACATGTGCACGCGTCGTAAGTGATGACAGGGAGCCACCCCATGTCACCGAATGCTCTCTCTACGTTGAACAAGGCTAGCTCAGCCAAGTTCACCATACGACCACCCTCCACTTTCTTACTAGCATAGTCGGCATACTGTGCCTCGGCTTTGTTGGAGCGGAAGCGAAGGGGATCACGAACTCTGGGTACCTTGGTACGAGCCATGGTATCTTCAGATAAGAAAGACAAAGGGAGACAAGGAGTTAATAGGATAAAAATCTGAAATTTGACATTATAACGATGTAAGTGGGCCAAAAGCCTCACTTTTCACCCGTACACGTGGGCAGGAGGACTTATGTAGGTTCCAACATATCCTACAACACTCACACAGTAGGAATTTTGAACTAATGAAGTCCAATTTGAAGGAATTTCAAGAAATAATGAAAAAATTTCGACAAATTAGGGTAAAAAGAGCAAAAATCCAAGTTTCTCGATAACCAACCGATGAAACTCGAAAATGTTTGAGGGCTTTCGTTCCTCGATACACCAATAACAAAAGCCCCCAATAAAAATCAAATTTTTAAGGTTGGAAAAAGTTTAATTTGAAGAATACAACTTAAATGGACAAAAACCTAAAGTAGAAAACCTAAAACCAGGGGAAAATGGGAGAACATACCTGTAGGGATGATGTGGACGTCGAAACCCGGACTCAAACCGACCAAGAATAGTGGAGTGGCACTGTAGCAACTCAGAAGGGAGAGACGAGTCGAAACGGGAGGGAAATAATAAAAAATGACCCAAAATCGGATCTTAAAAATCTGATTTTTGGTCGGAGGGTCGGACAATTCGATCAGAACCATCGACCCTCGGATCGACCCTCACATCGACCCTCAGCTCTCGGGAAGAACAGGTCATTCCCAGGGTCGGATACTAAGGGTCGGACATACCATCGACCCTCACCATCGACCCTGCATAGAAAAGATAGTATCTTTTTCATAAAATGAATTGAAATTTGAAAGTTTACATCGATTAACGTGCCTACGTGGAGTATCAATGATTTTCTCACTTATTTTGATGATTTTCAGGCACCACCCATCTCAGAAGGAAAATATGTCTAGAAGAAGAGTAACTAGACAGAACTGAAATGCAGTTCCACCACCACCACCTGTGGAGGAATCTAGCCAGGAGAATGTATATGTCCCAGGAAATCCAGACCAGGAAAATCCTACAAATTTGCCACTCCACCACCAGAACTAGCAACCGTAATTATGAACCTAGCTCAGTAGCTGCAACAGATGCAACACGCACAGGCTCAGATGCAGGTTGCAATGGGAATCGTGTTCCAGGCTGCTCATGCTACACCCATCCAGACGGGACAAGCCAGTGCAGCACCGGTGGGTAACCACCCAGCACCTCAGACACCTCAACAACCTGCTGCACAAATTCCAGTACCAGGTTCCGGAAGTAGCTCAGGTTAATTATCAGTATCCACCCCCTATGTTTGGGGCATACCCCCAAAATCAGATGGATCACTCTCGACTGGTTGTGAGATTTTTGAAGATGAAGCCCAGGGAATTTAACGGCAAACCGTCTGATCCATTATGGCCAGCACACTGGATAGACGAGATGGAGAGAAATTTCCTCATGATGACTATTACAGAGGAAGAAAAAGTATTATGTGCCACCTTCATGCTAAAGGGTGACGCACATCATTGGTGGAAATCATCTAGGGCTTACTTATTGACCAAGCACGCCCTACTGACTTGGGCTATTTATAAAGAAGCTTTCTTTGAGAAATATTTTCCACGAAGCTTCAGAGATTCTATGGAGAAGGAGTTCCTGAGTCTATATCAGGGACAGATGCCAGTGGATGCATATCAACAGCGTTATGAAGAGCTATTTTTCTTTGCACCACTTAGTATGCAGGAAGAAGATACCAAAACCCGTAGGTTTGTCACGGGACTGAGAGGAAGCATCAGAGAGCACGTTCTGGGCTTAGAAAAGAATATTTATAATGAAGCTGTCCAAATCGCTCGAGTTATTGAATCAAGCCAGAAGGAGAGTTATTTCACACGAAATCGGGGTATCAAAAGGCCAGCGGGAAATTCTTACAATGGAGGCAATAACAGGACATATAAGCCTTTCTGCCCTCAGAATTTTACTGCTGCAACCAAAACTACTCCAGTAGCTCAACCTCAGCCAAAGCCAAATTCTGAAAGCCCGAAGTGTTATAACTGCAACCAACCGGGACATATGGCAAGGGAGTGCCCTAAGCCCAAGAAGCAGTTCCATCAGGGACGGGTATATGCTGTTACATCCGAGGATGCTGTCGCATCACCCGATGTGGTCACAGGTATCGTACCGATAAATGGCGTACCCGCCAGAGTACTCTTTGATTCAGGAGCTACTCATTCCTTTATATCTGTGTCATTCGGAAAGAAGATAAACTTACCCATCAACACATTAGACTATAAATTATTTGTACGGTCACCGATGGGGTTAGAAGTGGAATTAGAGAAAGGCTATGGACCATGCCCAGTTCTCATTGGCGAGAAAACCTTAGATGCAACCTTGATACAACTTGAGATGGCAGACTTTGACGTCATCTTGGGAATGGACTGGTTAGCTCGGCATTGCAAACCTATTATGCGTCGAAAAGAAGCTAACATTTAAAGACAAAGAAGGAGCAGAATTTAGTTTTTCGGGAACCAAACTTCCCCGTAGACGCAAGCTCATACTCTCAGCACTAAAGGCTAAGAAGTGCCTTGAGAAGGGGGCAGTCGGGTATCTAGTATCAGTGGTCGACCTAACCAAGGAAGCACCACAAATGGAAGATATTGAAGACGCGCGAGACTATCCCGACGTATTTCTAGAGGAACTACCAGGATTACCACCCGACCGAGCCACAAAGTTTGTGATAGACCTTGTACCTGGAGCCGCACCAGTATCAAAAGCACCTTATAGAATGACTCCTACTGAACTGAAGGAACTGAAAGTGCAACTAAAGGAACTGCTGGACAAGGGTTTTATTCGACCCAGTATATCACCATGGGGAGCACCGGTGTTATTCGTGAAGAAGAAGGACGGTAGGGTTCGATTATGCATCGACTATCGAGAGCTGAATAAACTGACAATCAAGAATCGATATCCACTACTGATGAACACATTTTATGTGTGAATTTAGGGCATAAAATATACATCTCTTATTCTATTTATGATGCTTCTGGGGTATTTAATACTGATTTTATGTTTGTTGGGTATAGGTGAAAGATTGAAGAAATTTGAGCTTAAAAATATCATTTTATGAATTTTTAGAGATCCTGTCCAGTTAACTCACCCAGTCAACTCAGCAGCCGGGCATAAGACGAATTTTATGAGGAGAGCCACGAATTTTGTGTATAAGATCAGCCTTGGACCAAGTCAAAGAGTAGCCCAATATCATGTGAAAGATTCCATTCTCTTGAGAAAATATTCCTTAGTTATTTGGAATCAAATTTACAAGATTGCCATGGCATGGAAGAATGGAAAGCTCCAATCGATTATGGAAGTTTTCAAAAAGAGATAATGATGCTAAAGATATGAGGAGTTGGTGCAAGATTTTTTCTACTCAAGAATCGTCCATATACAATGAACCTACAAGATTAGAATTCGGTTACCAAAATTATCTCCACAAAATCTCTTGTAATTCAATTGTAAAGATTGATTGTGATATTTACTCTCTTGTATATATATGTAATGCTCAGCAATAGAAAATCATCCAAGAATTCTATTATGAGTTTTTTCTTAGTTTTGAGAATTTGTGAGAGAGTTTGAGATTCTTAGTTTTTTTTTCTTTTCAAGTTGTGTTCTTTTTGCTTAAGTTTATTTTTATTTATTTATTTATTTATTTTTAGTTTTAATTTCAGATTTAGAACCCTGTAGTAGGGTAGATAAATATAGGTTGTACCCCATTACTAATTCAATTTAGGGGAGAAGGCTCCCTTTGTAATCGTTTGCACATCGCCTTGGAGTGACAACAAGACGACGAGCAACGACAGAGAAATCTTCTATCGAGATAAGTTTTTCTTATATTCTTTTACTTTTAATTTCATTTCTTTCTTGCAATAAATTTGTGTTACTTTATGGTTAGTGGTTTCGTAAATTTTCGTACCGTTATGAATGGTTATTATTATTTTTATTGCTTGATTAATTTTTATTTAAAGTGATTAGGGTGTTAATTCAATCATATCCCTTTGGTACGCTTTGCCTTATTTGAGTTAGGATAATAGCGATTCCTCCCTGAGATCGACCCGTTACTGCACGATACCGTGCACTTGCGGTTACATACATATTTAATACTTGCGGTTACATACATATTTAATTCACATCAAGTTTTTGGCGCCGTTGCCAGGGAGGCAAGCCGTTATTTTTCCTATTTTAAATAGTTCAAAGTGATTTAAAAAAATGCAAAAAAAAAAAATTTCATTGAATTCTATGTGATTTTTTAAAAAAAAAGGAAAAGAAAAATGCAAAAAGTTTACATTGGTTTTTATACCTTTCTTTGCACCTCCGATCCGTTAGGTTGGAACAGTACAATCGACGGTCCAATCTTGACCATGATATGGTGTTAAGGGATGCTGGCTATCAAATTATCAAGAGGAATAACGACCAATAGCTTTGGCGGTAACGGTGTTGTTTCTCAAGGTAATTGCGGATATGATCGGTCTCTAAGCCATTGATCGTCAAGAGGTTTGCATTGACCCCAATTCGAAAAAATCCAGCTTTTCGCATCAAATTTAGAGAAAAAAGAAAAAAAAAATTTATCATTTGAAACAGTTTTGTGCATAAGTGTATGGACTCGTGATGCTAGCAATCGTCTAGTAAGAGTCCCATCATTTACAATGGCTGAACCAAAGATGACACTTAAGGATAGATTTTACCCTGCTAGGGCAGCACAACCTTCATGTATTCAATTGCCGGCTGCTATAGGCAACAACTATGAATTGAAAACTCAATTCATTACCATGCTTCCTCATTTTCATGGGTTATCTTCAGAGGATGCATACTTGTTCCTCCGTGAGTATGAGGAGGTGTGTGCCCTCATTAAAATGCAACAACTCAGTGATGATGCTGTCAAATTGAGGTGCATCACTTTTTCACTCAAGGATGGAGCTAAAAAAATGGCTTTATGGTCTTCCCACAAATTCCATTACATCCTGGGAAAAATTTATTGTGTTATTCCTTAAAAAGTTTTTTCCTCTCCACAAGACAAATAAACTTCGAGGGGATATAATGCGGTTCAAACAAGAGTCAAATGAGTCTTTTTCAAGACTCATGGAAAGGTTCCAAGGTCTACTCCAAGAGTGCCCTCACCATGGTATTGAAATATGACAGCTTTGTCAAATTATTTACGAGGGGATACACATTCCTACTAAGAAAATGCTTGAGTCTATGTGTCCTCAAGGATTCACTTCCTATGAGGATGCTAAAGATGCTTGAAACTTTTTGGCGGATCTCGCCGAAAAAAAAAGAGAGTGGGAGTCTGTGCAGGAGACAGATCGCACCCAAAAAGGTAAAGGTTATTTTGTCGATGGCATAGTAGCTAAGGATGCACACTTAGATAGCCTTATCAAAAGGATAGAAGCTTTAATTCCTAAAGACCCTATCCAAAAGCAAGTCCTAATGTGCAATTGGTGTCAAACTCCCCGGACACACAAGTAGAGGAATGTCCTTTACGGGGAAATTCTCAGAATGCTAATGTAAGTGCACTTTACAATCCGTATAGTAACACTTACAATCCAGGATGGAGAAATCTCCCAAATTTTTCTTGGAACCAAGGGAACCGTGTGGACCCATCCCAATTTCCAAATCAAAGTCCTCCCGGTCACACCAGGCCATATGCTCCCCCTAGACCCAATTTTGTTCCCCAAGGTAATTTTCAGCAACCCCCTGGGTTTTCTAACACAGGTAAGCCGGCCAGACTCAGTGAGTTAGAGAAGAATGTGCCAGCCCTAATGGCCGGGCATACCAGTATGGAGAGGACACTTACCCAATTGGTTACCCTAATGTGTGAAAAGAACAAGAGTATTCTGCCCAGCCAACCAGAGACCAACCCACGCCATCACCCACAACCAAATAGGTCAAACCCTCAAGTGAATGGCATAGAGAATCAATCAGGGTCCTCCAAACAATGCAATGCAGTCCATGCATTACGGAGTGGCCAAGAGTACCTACGGGATGAAGCACCAAAGAACAAACCCACAGTTGTTCCCGTTAATGTTCCCCAATATGAGGCAGCTACTGAGCCTCTTTCTTCAGGTTCGTTTGATGTACCTAAAAGACCCAAAGGGACCGTCCCGGACAGAGTTTTTACTCCACCAGCCCCATTCACTAATAGGTTGGTAAACCAAAAGAAGACTGCTTTAGTTGATAAAATTTTAGAGGTCTTCAAACAAGTAGAATTGAATATCCCACATTGGGATGCAATTGACCAAATTCCTATTTATGCAAAAATCCTTAAAGACTTATGCACACAAAAGAGGATTAGTCAAATTCCTAAAAAGGTATTCTTGGCTGCACATTTAAGTTCCCTTCTGAACCATCCTGTGGCAGCCAAATACAAGGACCCTGGCTGTCCTACCATTTCTTGCATCATAGGCAACACTTTTATTGATCATGCTCTGCTAGACTTAGGTGCAAGTGTGAATCTTCTACCTTATCATGTTTACCAACAATTAGGATTGGAAAAGTTGAAACCAACGTCCATCTCACTTCAATTAGTTGATCGCTCTGTAAAAACTCTTAAAGGAATGGTAGAGGATGTTTTGTTAAAGGTAGGAGAATTTTTTTTTCCTGTGGATTTTATTGTTTTAGAAATACATCCTGTCTCCAATAGGGATCAAATCCCTATCATTTTAGGGAGGCCGTTTCTGGCTACAAGCAATGCACTGATAAATTGCAGGAACGGTCTCATGAAATTGTCATTTGGTAACCAAACTGTTGATTTAAATGTATTTAGGCTGGGTAAGCAACCGAATGAGGAAGTACATATGCTCCAAGAATTTCCTAACCATGTAGAGACCAATTTTGACATTGACTTTGACTCGGAATTCTCACAGTGTATGGAAGAGTTGGGAGGAGTAGATGATACTTTCTCATCAGAGGCATGGAGTATCCACACACCTGTGGAACCTCTAGGACCTCTATCCATTTTCAATCCCAATCCCTCAATGGTTGAACCACCTAGCATAGAATTAAAGGAGTTACCATCCACTTTGAAGTATGCCTTCCTAGGACCTGACCAGACTCTTCTTGTTATTATTGCAACTGATTTGACTTTTAATCAGGAAGAAGAGTTAGTCAAACTCTTACAAAATCACAAGGAAGCCTTAGGTTGGACTGTGGCTGACATCAAAGGTATTAGTCCGTCTATTGTTTAGCATCATATACACCTTATGGAAGATACCAACTCCTCAAGGCAACCTCAGAGACGGGAAAATCCTGTGATGAAGGAAGCCATTAAGAAAGAGATTCTAAAGTGCTTAGGTCATGGGATCATATATCCCATATCTGACAGTGAGTGGGTAAGTCTGGTACATGTAGTACCAAAGAAGTCAGGAGTCACTGTAGTTGCTAATGCTGACAATGAATTGATTCCAACCCGTATCCAAATAAGATGGAGAGTCTGCATAGACTACAGAAAGCTGAATACGGCAACGTGGAAGGATCACTTCCCTTTGCCTTTCATTGACCAAATGTTAGAGAGGTTGGTCGGACATGAATACTATTGCTTCTTAGATGGATACTCCGATTACAATCAAATCCCCATTGCCTTAGATGTCCAACACAAGACCACTTTCATATGCCCCTACAGAACCTATGCCTACCGGCGCATGCCTTTTGGGCTATGCAATGCCCCTACCAATTTTCAATGGTGCATGATGAGCATCTTCTCAGATATGGTAGAACAATATTTAGAAGTGTTCATGGATGATTTTTCTGTGCATGGGTCTACTTTTTCTGATTGCCTACATAATCTTTCCTTAGTTCTTGTCAGGTGTACAGAGAAAGATTTAGTTTTAAATTGGGAGAAATGCCACTTCATGGTAAAACAGGGCATAGTGTTGGGTCACATCATTTCCAAAAATGGGATCATGGTTGACAGAGCCAAAGTAGAATTGATTGAAAAGCTACCTATTCCCAAATCTGTTAAGGACATTCGATCCTTTCTAGGGCATGCCGGTTTCTATCGGAGGTTCATTAAAGATTTTAGTCAAATTGCTCATCCTCTCACCTCTTTGCTTGCTAAAGACCAGCTCTTTGATTTTAATGATGCCTGTCTTGAGAGTTTTTATCAACTAAAAAAGATTTTGACCACTGCCCCCATTATTCAGGCACCCATATAGATACAGCCCTTTGAGCTTATGTGTGATGCTTCTGATTTTGCATTGGGAGCTGTCCTTGGGCAACGGATCAATAAGTTATCCTAAGTAATTTGTTATGCAAGTAGGACTTTAAATGATGCACAACTTAATTACACCACCACTGAAAAGGAATTCTTAGCTGTTGTATTCGCTTTAGAGAAATTTTGTGCCTACTTGATAGGATCCCATGTCATTGTGTATACGGATCATGTCGCTCTCAAGCATCTCTTGCAGTAAAAGGATGCCAAAGCTCGTCTCATTAGATGGGTTTTGGTTTTACAAGAGTTTAATTTAGAGATTAGGGATAAACTAGGAATAGAAAATCTAGTTGCTGACCACTTATCCCAACTGGCTAATTCATTGACTGTTGATTTGTAAGACCCGTGTCAATCTAACCCGGTCTTACCACCTTGAACCAGGTTTACCCATCATGGTCGAGTCAAATAGACCAAGGGCATGAAGGAGATCGAGATCTCAGGTATCAAATCGACCCAAAAACACTTTATTTTAAGGGAGGGTCGCACACCCAGCTAAGCAGGGTTGGACCTCCCAAAACAGAAAGTCAGACCCTTAGTTTTGAAGGGAGGGTCGGACAGCTTAAAATCCTAGGGGTGACGGGATCATCGACCCTCCCATTGACCCTCGGTTTCTGCCGAATATAGAAATTAGGAAATTTCTATATTTTTCGATTGGGATTCTTTCCAAATCTTAATGGGACTTATTTAGGATGTTCCAAGTCTATTTAAAGGATGTCCCTAAGCCACTTTCACTCCTTTCACAACCCTAATCGAATTGAGAGAAAGAGAGGGGATGGAAAGAGGAAGAAGAAAGGGAAGGAAGAGAAATTAAGCCAAAAGAGTAGAGTTTCAGAGAAAGATTAACCTTCTCAGGTATTGATACTAATTCTATGAGTTTCTACAGACCTTAGGGTAGTAATTAATAAGAAAGTGATCTCGGAGAAACCCAAACCATCCATCCATGGTTAGATTTTCATGGAAAACCATAGGAGGATGCATGAAAACTATTTAGATGGATTATACATGGTTCTAGACCATGGAATGAATGTTGAATGAATGTAGGAAGCAAGCCATAGGACCCCAAACACGAAGAATGGATTTAAAAGTGGGCATTGGACCAGAGTGCACCAAGGGTCGCACCGAGGGTCGATGACCATCCGACCCTAGGTGTTTCTGACCATCGAACCTCAGCATTCGGGAAGTCCGAAAAGAGGGGAGGGTCGATAGACCCATCGACCCTAGCATCGACCCAAGCATCGACCCTCAGTTTATAGAATGATTTTTAAATTTAGAATTAATTCTAATTAAATTCTATCGACTTTGTTAGGTCTTCTAGCAATATAATAACAGTATAAAAGTGATTTTAAAGCTTAGAAAAGTATCTTTTAGCAAGCTAAGGTGAGGAACCTTAACTCCAAACTAAATTGGTTAATAATAAACTGTTTTCTATTTTTGAGTCCTATGCCATGCTTGATTCTATGCGAATATGTTTGTAATCTGCATACAACATGCCATCCAATATTTCTATTACTTGTTCATGCATATTTATTTTATTGTTGATAACATGATGATAATGATGATGATAGGAATAGGCATGTGCTTGTATGTGTGTGGTTGATGTGCTTGATGCGAGCGAGTATCAGGGGAGGTGTGATGAGAATGTCAATAAACGTTAACCTTTGGTGGGTCTCAGCACTTTAGCTCTATCTCTAACTCAAGTCTTGTGCATTGGCATCATCGTATCGCCATTACTTTAGCAGAACTATTATGTCGTAGAGTATTAGGGGAGGTGGTCTCGGTCCTTGTGGTCTCTGACTCTACCGGGGGGCCTTAGCTCTATCTCTATGGACATTCTGAGGGATGCTGGGGTGAGGCCTTGGATACACTATTTGGCATTAGGATTTGTTAGTTGTGAGCCCAGTTTGTAGCGCTCGCCATCAGGGGCTTACGTGTTGGTATGGCACTATATAGCAATAAACGTAACCTTTGTTATATATTGTTCATGATTGGGTGCATGTGAGTTGACGATAAACGTGATCTTCGGGTAACGTCACACACTCGTGTATAGAGGCGGAGTCAATAAACGTGACCTTTGGCTACCTCAACCTTTCTATAGCATATTGCAAACTTATATACCAGACCAAAGATATAAATTGACTTTTTGCATGCATACGTAATGTTGCATTGTTTTGGCTACTCACTGAGCCGTGTTGTGTGCTCACCCCTCGACGTCGAATATTTTTAGTTGATTATGCAGGTTACACAGTTGATGATTATATGAACGCGTCTGCGTATGGGAATATAGCAGCAATGGATGCTGGAGCTGAAGATGATACACACGACTCCTCTTGCGAGTGCAACTCGTGTGTATTTGATTAGATATTTTATAGGTTTCTTTTATTGCGTTTAATAAAGACTTGTATTTGATATTTAAATATTTATGTCTCAGTTGAAAACAGAATAATTTTCTATTAAATTATTGATATCATCTTAGTTCTCAGTTCATTTATTTATAAGATTTCCCCTATTGTGTATTTACTCTGATTATGATTGTGGATGCGTATAAGTTTGGATAAGGCGGGGATAGCCTATTTGAGATCCTGGTTGAACCGTTGATTTTTTTAGCGGTTCATCACACCATTCTGAATAGTGCGGAATTGGGGTGTGACATGATTCATCAGTCAATGAGTCTTTCCCAGATGAGCAGTTGTTTGTAGTATCTAGTGAGCCTTGGTTAACTGATATTGTAAATTACTTGGTAATGGGTGCGACCCCATCCCATTGGTTCGCCCAGGATAGGTATTGTTTCCATTCCCAAGTCAAGTACTATTTTTGGGACGATCCATATCTGTTCAAGACTTACCCCCGGGGATTACAAAGATGTGTACCGACCAGGGGCAATGCGGGCTTGTCTTATTGTCATGGGGCGTGTGGTGGCCACTTTGGGCTAAATAAGACTACGGCCAAGGTTTTTCAGTCTGGATTCTACTGGCCTAGTCTTTTTAAGGATGCATTTAATTATTGTAAGGCATACCCTTTTTGTCGTTTTGGCGCATTACCAAGCGTAATATGATGCCACAAACCCAATTTTGATGGTGAGTTTGGGATGGTTGGGGTTGGGGGGGGGCTCCCAAAGTCTTTTGGGAATGAGTATATCTTGTTAGTTATGGACTACGTGTCCAATTGGATAGAAGCTGTTGCTACTAAGACCAATGACCACAAGGTAGTCATTAAATTTTTAAAGGAGAATATATTCTCCCGATTTGGTACCCCTCGAGCTATCATTAGCAATAGGGGAAATACTTCTGTAACAAACCATTTGAGGTCCTTGTTCGAACATATGGTATTACCCATAAATTGGCAACCCCTTACCACCCTCAGACTAGTGGACAGGTTGAAGTGTCCAATCGACAAATCAAGAAAAGTTTGGAAAAAATTGTCAATCCTACTCGTAAGGATTGGTCCATTCGCCTCATAGATGCTTTGTGGGCTTATAGAACTGCTTTCAAGACCATTCTTGGTCAATCCCCTTACCGTCTAGTGTACGGAAAAGCCTGCCATCTACCAGTCGAATTGGAACATCGGGCATTTTGGGCAATTAAGAAATTAAATTTTGATTTGTCATATGCTAGCACTCATAGAGGACTCTAGCTCTCTGAGTTGGATGAATTGAGAAATGATGCCTACGACAGTGCCCGCATCTATAAATACAAGACAAAGGCTTATCATGACAGACATATCCTTTGGAAGTCTTTCACCCCTGACGACAAGGTTTTGCTTTATAATTCTCATTTGCATATTTTTCCTAGTAACTTAGATCTCGTTGGGAGGGCCCTTATATTGTTCAAAATGTTTTCTCATCGGGTGCAATTGAGATTTTAAATCTAGGTACAGGTGCAACCAGCAAAGTGAATGGCCAGCGTTTGAAGCCTTTTTTGGAGCTTCCACACGACTCTACTGAAGAGGTCATGGATCTCCATGAGCCTTTTTACACTGATCCTTGAATCAGGGAGTTTTTTCTTCCCCTTGTCCTTGTCTTTTATTTTTCTGTATACATTGAGGACAATGCATGATTTAAGTCTGGGGGAAGGGTTGTGATTTCATTAAAAAAAAATGAATTTTGAGCTTTCATTGTAAATTTTAACTTTTTAATTTTTGTTTTTGGGAAATTCAATCACTATTTCTATAGTTTTGACACAAAAGAGGAAGGAGAAAGAGACCTAGGAAACTATCACATACGAAGTAATGAAACCCTATGTGAGGATAGTACTTAGGCTGTATTTTGAGATGGGAATTAAGTTAGAAAATACATCTTACCTCTCCTGAAGGGATGAATATTTTATGGTTATAGTTGGTAATTTCAACCTTTAAATAAAGATGAGACCTCCTTGTACTAAAAAAATCATAATAAGAAAAATAATAATATAAGAGTTTTTTTGTTCTTGGAACTATACAGGACATTCCGCCTCAAGAAGCGAGGTGTCTTGATTGAAATTCCTTGGATACAGCTCTTGTTAAAAAAAAAGTACTCTTTAGCATCAATGTCTTTAAAGATATATGCCAAAAGCGAAGCTACATAGTAACATGGGAATGCATAACCACCTGCACTTCTCAAGCCAATTGTAGTGGAGTAGCTTAAAGAGGATGAAAGAAAGAAAAAAAAATACAAGTGTTGAAAGCTATTCTTGGGTCTTGGTTACTAGTATGTTACAAAGGGTTCACCTTAAGGAGAGATATGTTTGGAAGATATAACAAGGTTTCCTAATTGAGATGCAACCTTAGTGTTTGAATCATATGAGGTAGCAATGTTCAAGTGTGGGGGTTTCTATGTTTTCTGGATCCCAAGTTGAGTGTCTTGACTGATAAGATATGTGTGTGCTCTCTTTCCTTAATACCAAAATTAAAGTTTGAAATTTCTATATGAATTTTGTGTGTTTATTCTCTGAAAATACTCACGAGACACAACTAGTCCACTAGGGGTAACCTAGGGGTTTAAAGGTTTGTTGCACGTGCTAAGTGCAATCGTGATTCCTACGAAAGTGAGTTAAGATTTTATTTTATTTTTATATTTTTCTTTGCTCGAGACTAGCAAAGCTCAAGTGTGGGGGAATCTGATGAACACATTTTATGTGTGAATTTAAGGCATAAAATATACATCTCTTATTCTTTTTATGATGCTTCTCGGGTATTTAATGTTGATTTTATGTTTGTTGGGTGTAGGTAAAAGAAAGGAAAAATTTGAGCTTAAAAATATTATTTTATGAATTTTTGGTAATCCTATCCAGTTAACTCAACCAGTCAACTCAGTAGCCGGGCATAAGATGAATTTTATGAAGAGAGCCATGAATTTTGTGTATAAGATCAGCCTTGGACCAAGTCAAAGAATAGCCCAATCTCATGTGAAAGATTTCATTCTCTTGAGAAAATATTCCTTAGTTATTTGGAATCAAATTTACAAGATTGGCATGACATGGAAGAATGGAAAGCTCCAATCGATTATAGAAGTTTTCAAAAAGAGATAATGATGCTAAAGATATGATGAGTTGGTGCAAGATTTTTTCTACTCAAGAATCGTCCATATACAATGAACCTACAAGATTGGAATTCGGTTACCAAAATTATCTCCACAAAGTCTCCTGTAATTCAATTGTAAAGATTGATTGTGATCTTTATTCTCTTGTATATATAAGTGATGCTCAGCAATAGAAAATCATCCAAGAATTCTATTATGAGTTTTTTCTTAGTTTTGAGAATTTGTGAAAGAGTTTGAGATTTTTAGTTTTTTTTCTTTTCAAGTTGTGTTCTTCTTGCTTAAGTTTATTTTTATTTATTTATTTATTTGTTTTTAGTTTTAATTTCAGATTTAGAACCCTATAGTAGGGTAGGTAAATATAGGTTGTACCCCATTACTAATTTAATTTAGGGGAGAAGGCTCCCTTTGTAATCGTTTGCATATCGCCTTGGAGTGACAACAAGATGACGAGCAATGACAGAGAAATATTTTATCGAGATAAGTTTTTCTTACATTCTTTTACTTTTAATTTCATTCCTTTCTTGCAATAAATTTGTGTTACTTTATGGTTAGTGGTTTCATAAATTTCCATACCGTTATGAATGGTTATTATTGTTTTTATTGCTTGATTAATTTTTATTTAAAGTGATTAGGATGTTAATTCAATCATATCCCTTTGGTACACTTTACCTTATTTGAGTTAGGATAATAACGATTCCTCCCTGAGATCGACCCATTACTGCACGATACCGTGCACTTGCGGTTACATACATATTTAATTCACATCATTTAATTCAAGGGGCAAAAGTATTTTCTAAGATTGACCTTTGGTCGAATTATTTCCGATAGAAGAGAAGAGGGGGTTATTTAAAAAAAACTTTTTTGGGGGGGGGGATGGAAATTTTGGTTTTTTTTGTTGTTTTTTTGGGAAAAAAAAGGAAAGGAAAATTTTTTATAGGGAATGGGAGGGGGGGTGATTGTTATGTTGATTAGGTTTTTTTTTATTTTTTTTTTTTATTTATTTTAGTAAAAAAAAAAAAAAAAAAAAAAAAAAAAAAAAAGAAGGCCGGAGGGGAGGAAGAAAGAAGGGAGAAAAAAAAAAATATTAAGAGGTTTTGGGTTTTGGGGGGGGGGTTGTGGATGGGGGGGGGGGATGGGAAAAAGAAAGGAAAAGAAAAAGGGGAATGGAGGGGAAAGAGGGGGGGAAAAAGGAAAGAAAAAAAGAAAGGAAAAAAATTTTTTATTTTTGGGGGTTGTGGGGGGGGGTGGGGGGGGGTTGGTTGGGATTTGATGGGTTTTGTGGGAGGCAAAAAAGGGGGAAAAAAAAGGGAAATTTAAAAAAAAGAGAAGGGGATTGGGGGAAAGTTCGTGTGGACCGATAAATGTGAGAAGAGTTTCCAAACGTTGAAGACCAGATTGATATCTGCTCCGATTCTGACTATTCTCGTTCCAGGACAGACATTTACTTTATACACTGATGCATCAGGACTGGGATTAGGATGTGTGCATATACAAGGAGAACAAGTAATTGTTTATGCCTCGAGACAATTGAAGATACATGAGAAAAATTACCCCACCCATGATTTGGAGTTAGCGACAGTAGTAGATGCTGTCAAGATATGGAGACATTACCTATACGGAGAGAAATTTCAGATTAAGTTGGACCATAAAAGTCTTACTTATTTATTTAATCAGAAGGAGTTGAATATGAGACAAAGAAGATGGCTGGAACTATTGAAAGACTATGATTGTGATATCCAGTATCATCCGAGAAAAGCGAACGTAGTAGCGGATGCGTTAAGTAGAAAAGCAATGATAAAATCGCAAGGAGAGGTTAGCACAACTGCAGCAATGTGTACTATCGGAATGATATTCAATCACGGCAATGAGCAATATGTGATAGACGCAACGGATGAATCAACCAACTAAGGGTTCATTCATTGGTTTTCAAATGTGTTCGCCGCTTTGAAGATTATACTAGATATAATGGATGAAGTGAAGACAGCTATTAAATCAGATCCTTATCTGAGAACAGTACAAGAAGATATCGAGAAAGGTAGGACTAATCCTGAGTTCACCTTGGACGAAGAGAGAGTACTGAAATACAAAGGAAGAATATGTGTACCTGAAATAGAAAGTATGGACATTAGACACCGACTGATGAAAGAAGCCCATACCACCATCTATTCGATACATCCTGGGAGTACAAAATTGTATCATGATCTAAAGAAACTATATTGGTGGAGGGGAATGAAAGCAAATGTAGCCAAGTTCGTGTCTCAATGCCTAAATTGTCAGAAAGTAAAGGCTGAACGACAAAGACCCGCAGCACTGTTACAGCCATTACCGAAACCAGCATAGAAATGGGACTGCATTACTATGGACTTCGTCACGGGACTACCACTGACTCCTCGAGTAGTTGACGCAGTTTGGGTGATTGTGGACCGTCTGACTAAAACAGCTTGCTTCATACCTATACGACCTTAGTATACACTGGAAAGGTTAGCAAAGTTGTATGTGGATAATATTGTTCGATTACATGGTGTTCCAGAAAGCATTGTGTCTGATAGAGATCCACGATTTACTTCCAAGTTTTGGGAAGGATTGCAAAAGGCTATGGGTATAACGTTGAATTTCAGTACTGCATTCCACCCACAGACAGACGGACAGTCAGAGCGTACAATCCAGATTCTAGAAGATATGCTACGAGCATGTGTAATTGATTCCAAAGGATCATGGGATGAAAAGTTACCATTGATCGAGTTCGCTTATAACAATAGCTATCAGTCTACTATACAGATGTCACCTTATGAAGCACTGTATGGCAGGAAGTGTCGAACTCCTTTGTTTTGGAATGAAGTTGGAGAACGTAGTATTGTTGGGCCAGAATTTGTTGAAGAGACTTGCCGAGTGGTCGACATTATCAAGGAAAAAGTGAGAACAGCTCAGAATCGTCAGAAGCAATATGCAGATACTCGACGCAGAGATCTGGAGTTCGCCGTAGGTGATAAAGTATTTTTGAAGGTATCGCCTATGCAAGGATTGAAAAGGTTCAGACAGAAAGGGAAACTAAGTCCAAGATATGTCGGGCCGTATGAAATTCTAGCTAAGTGTGGTAAAGTGGCTTATCAGTTAGCACTACCACCATCTTTGTCAAGTGTGTATGACGTATTTCACATTTCCCTATTGAAGAAGTATGTCAAGGATCCAACGCACGTGTTGACAGTAGATTTACCAGATTTGACTGATGATTTGACATATGATGTAACACCAACAGAAATCACTAGCCGAAAGGTTCAACGTCTACGCAACCGAGATATCTATTATGTTAAGGTCACATGGAAAAGTAGAGACATGGAAGAAATTACATGGGAAGAAGAAAATGTTATGCGGAAGCAATACCCTCACTTATTTGATTCAGAAGGTACGTACAATTTTGAGGACAAAATTTTTATAAGTAGGGGGGAGTTGTAAGACCCGTGTCAATCTAATCCGGTCTTACCACCTTGAACCAGGTTTACCCATCATGGTCGAGTCAAATGGACCAAGGGCGTGAAGGAGATCGAGATCCCAGGTATCAAATCGACCCAGAAACACTTAATTTAAGGGGAGGGTCGCATACCCAGCCAAGGAGGGTCGGACCCCCCAAAACAGAAGTCAGACCCTCAGTTTTAAAGGGAGGGTCGGACAACTTAGAAACCTAGGGTTGACGGGACCATCGACCCTCCCATCGACCCTCAGTTGCCGCCGAAACTGAAATTAAGAAATTTCCTAATTTTTTATTTGGATTATTTCCTAATCTCAAAGGGACTTATTTTAGGATGTTCCTACTCTATTTAAAGGACGTCCCTAAGCCTCTTTCACTCCTTTCACAACCCTAATTGAATTGAGAAAAAGAGAAGAGAAGGAAAAGGAGAACAAGAGAAGCAAGGAAGAGAATTTAGCCAAAAGAGAAGAGTTGCAGAGAAGGAGTATTCTTCTCAGGTATGGATACTAATTCCATGAGTTTCTACAGACCTTAGGTTAGATATTGATGAGAGTGTAATCTCGGAGAAACCCAAACCATCAACCCATGGTTAGGTTTTCATGGAAAACCTTAGGAGAATGCATGAAAGCTATTTAGGTGGATGATGCATGGTTTCAGACCATAGAATGAGTGTTGAATGGAATGTAGGAGCAAGCCGTAGGATCCCAAGCACGAGGAATGGACTAAAAGAGGGAAATTGACCAAAATACACCGAGGGTCGCACCGAGGGTCGATGACCATCCGACCCTAGGTGATCTTAACTATCGACCCTCAGTGTTCGGGAAGTTCAGATTTTGGGGAGGGTCGCACACATTGTCGATCAGGACTCCGACCCTACCTCCGACCCTTAATTAACAGAATGGTTTTTAAATTCAGAATTAATTCAAATTAAATTCTGTCGTCTTTGTTAGGTCTTCTAGCAATACAATAACAACTATAAAGGTGATTATAAAGCTTGGAAAAGTATCTATTAGCAAGCTAAGGTGAGAAAATAGAACACTAAACTAATTGGTTAATAACAAACTATTTTTCTATTTTCTTGAGTCCAATGCCATGCTTGATTCTATGCGAATATGTTTATAATGTGCGTACAATATGTCATCCAATATTTCTATTATTTGTTCATGCATATTTACTTTATTATTTATAACATGATGATGATGATGATAGGAATATGCATGTGATTGTATGTGTGTGGTTGGTGTACTTGATGTGAGTGAGTATCAGGGGAGGTGTGATGAGAACGTCAATAAACGTTAACCTTTGGCGGGTCTCAGCACTTTAGCTTAATCTCTAACTCAAGTCTTGTGCATTAGCATCGTCGTATTGCCATTACTTTAGCAGAACTATTATGTCGTAGAGTATCAGGGGAGGTGGTCTCGGTCCTTGTAGTCTCTGACTCTACCGGAGGGCCTTAGCTCTATCTCTATGGATATTCTGAGGGATGCTGGGGTGAGGCCTTAGATACACTGTTTGGCATTAGGATTGGTTAGTTGCGAGCCCAGTTTGCACGCCCTCGCTAACAGGGGCTTATGTGTTGGTATGGCACTATATAGCAATAAACGTTAACCTTTGTTATATAATGTTCATGATTAGGGTGGATGGGGACGACGATAAACGTTAACCTTCGGACGGACTTCCACACCCTGTGTATAGAGGCGGGGTCAATAAACGTTAATCTTTGACCACCCAACCTTTCTATTGCGCATTGCAAACTATAAACCAGACCAAAGATATGAATTGATTGCATGCATATGTACTATTGCATTGTTTTGTCTACTCACTGAGCCGTGATGTGTGCTCACCCCCTCGATGTCGAATATTTTTAGTTGATGATGCAGGTTATACCGTTGAAGATTATATGAATGCTCCAGCATAAGGGAACGTAGCGGCGATGGAAGCTGAAGCTAAAGTAGATACACATGACTCCTCTTGCGAGTGCAACTCATGTGTATTCGATTAGATATTTTCTAGATTTTCTTTATTTGGGTTTAATAAAGACATGTATTTGATAATAATTTATGTCTCGGTTGATATAGAATAATTTTTTATTTAAATATTAATATCACAGTAGATTCTCAGTTCATTTTATTATATGACTTTCGCTATTGTGTATTTACTCTGATTATGATTATGGATGTATGGGAGTTTAGATAACATGGATATAGCCTACTCGAGATCCTGATTGAACCGTTGGTTTGCTAGCAGTTCATCACACCATTCTGAATAGTGCGGAATTGGGGTGTGACATTCTCTCTCTCCCTTTCTACTAATCTCTCTCTCTCTCTTTCTCTTTTTCTCATTCTCTCTCTCAACTTCTCTCTCTTTCTCCTTCTCTCCCTCTATCTCTCTTTTTTTTTCTCTCTCCTCTTTCTCTCTCCCTCTCCCTTTCTATTTCCATCTCACTTTCATTCCCACTCTACTTCTCTTTCTACACTCTCTCTATTTCCCTCCCTCTCTCTCTCTGTTTCTACTTCCCCCCCCTCTCTCTCTCTCTCTTAATCTCTCTCCCTCTTCCTCATTCTCGCTCTCTCTCTTCCTTTTCTTCTTCTCTCTCTCTTTCCTTCTTTCTCTCTCTCTCTCTCTCTCTTTTTAATTATCTCTCTTTCTAGTTTTCTCTCTGTCTCACTATCTCTCTACTTTCATCTCTCCCTCTTTTTCCCTCTCTTTTTACTTTTCTCTCTCTTTCCCATTGTCTTTCTCTCTCTCTCATTCGTTGTCTACTTCTCCCACTCACTCTACTTTTCTTTCTCTTTCTCTCTCCCTCTTTATACTTTTCTCTCTCTCTCTCTCTCTCTCTCTCTCTCTCTCTCTCTCTCTCTCTCTTTCTACATCTCTCTCTTATTCTACTACTCTCTCTCCTTTTTTCTCTCTCTTTTTCTTTCTCTTTCTCTCTTTCTACTACTTCTCTCTCTCTTCGTCCCTCTCTCCTCTCTCTCTCTTTCTATTTCTCTCTCTTTCACTCACTCTCTCTCTCTTTCTCACATTCTACTTCTCACTCTCTACTTCACTCTCTCTCTCTCTCTTTTTACTTCTCTCTACCTCTCTTTTTTACTTCTCTGTCTCTCTCCCCCTTCTCCCTCTAACTTTCTATCTCTCTTTCTCCCACTCTTTTTTGTTTTCTTTCTGTTTCTCCCTCTCTCTTTCTCCTCTATTTTACTCTCTTTCTCTCTCATTCTTGTCCCTCTCTCTTTCTACTTTTCTCCTTCTCTCATTCTCTCTCTTTCTCTCTCGCTCTTTCTACTTCCCACTTTTTACTTCTCTCTATTTCTCTCTCCCTCTCTCTTTCTACTTCTCTCTCTCTCTCTCTCTCTCTCTCTCTCTCTCTCTCTCATTCCCTCTCTTTTTCTCTCTCCTCTTTGTGTTTCCATTTTTACTTCTCTTTCTCTCATTATTTCTTACTCTTTCTTTCTCTCTTTTTCTACTTCTGTCTCTCTCTCTTTCTACTTTCCCTCTCTCCCTCTCCCTTTCTCTCCACTCTCTATCTCTCCCCTCTCTCCTTCTCTCACTTTCTCCCTTGCTCTTTCTCTCTCTCTCTCTTTCTTCCCTCTCTCTTTCTCTCCCCTCTCTCTTCCTCTCTCTCTCTCTCTTTCTCCCCTCTGTCTTTCTCTTCCCTCTCTTTTTTTTCTCTCTCTTTCTACTTCTCTCTCTCTCTCTTTTTCTTTCTCCCCTCTCCCTTTCTCTCTCTATTTCTACTTCTCTCTCTCTCTTTCTCTCTCTCTCTTTCTCTCTTTTTCTCTCTCTCTCCCTCTATTTATTTCAACTTCTCTCTCTCTCTCTCTCTCTCTCTCTCTCTCTTTCTCCACTTTTCTCTCTCTCTCTCTCACTACTTCTCTGTTTCTTTTTCTTTCTCTCTCACTTCTTGAGTAGCGACCTCATTAGGTCTGTGACTTTTCTCATGACTGCTTGTGATCTAAATGTCAAGCTTCTTGAGTGGCGACCTCGTCAGGCCTGTGACTTTAATTCTAGACCGCTTATAATGTAACTGTAATTGTCAAGCATCTTGAGTAGCGACCTCATCTGGTCTGTGACTTTAGCTAAAGACTACTCATGATGTAACTGGAACTGTCAAGCCCATTGAGTAGCGACCTCGTCACGTCTGTGACTTTAGCTCAAGACCGCTTATAATGTAACTGTAACTGTGCTTTGTGCTCTGGATTTGTAGCTTCTAGATGTGTAGCCTCTGGATGTGTAGCATCTGGACCGAATTTGGGGTGTGTCCCAAATTGCCTACGTATCCTTTGGGACCTCTGTCCCTCTGGAATTAGGTTCCAGGTAGTTCAGGCTTACAAATCTGAAGACAGGATCTAGGGACATTTCAACCTAAACTCTCTTCATTCTTGTGTCAAATAGGATCTAAGGACATTTTAACCTAAACTCCTTCTATTTTTGTATCAAATAGGATCTAGGGACATTTCAACCTAAACTCCTTCCATTTTTGTATCAAATAGGATCCAGGGACATTTCAACCTAAATTCCTTCCATTTTTTTCAAATAGGATTTAGGGACATTTCAACCTAATCTCCTTCCATTTTTGTTGTAGCTGTTGATAAGTGTGTGATTTTCATATTTTTATTCCCTTTGCACTATCCTTTTTAATGTGTTTTATGTCTTATTGAACTGAATATGATGAATTTTATTAATTTGACATATTTTAGAGGCATTGTGAATTAATTGTTAAAAGATAAGAAAATTCCAGCATTTTTAATATTGACATTCTGAGTTTTATGCAGGTTTTTTACGTGAAAAGAGTTCTAGAATTGAAAAGTTATCTTCAGTAAAGTAGTAGAAGACGTCTCAACCTTTTCGAAATGGTATGATGGAGAAAAATCCGAGTTCGTTTGGATCTCGAGACGTGGCTTCAAAGTCTGACATGAAAATCTAATCGAATCCGAATTGGAGTAGCCTTCTGATCAGATTAAAGCATTCAACGGTGTATGTAAATTCCATAAAGAATCTCCTAATCATGTTAGGAAACCTTAACCTACAATAGAAGACTCCAAAGTAGAAAAGAAGACTCTACAATTTTAGAATCTAAATAGAGAAGGACTCCTAAACAAAGAAGAAATCCTACACAAAGAAGGAATCCTACATAAAGAAGGAGTTATAAGTTACAAAGGATTGTCATGTTTTATATATAGAGTTTTAGTGTTAAGATAAGCTCTCTCTCTCTCTCTCTCTCTCTCTCTTTTGCTGGACATTTTTCTATCTCTTAAAGGATTGTAATGTCTAGCTAATCTTCTCATTCAATTTAAGGGGATTTTGAAGCCCAAACTCATGTCAATTGTGTAATCTCTATTCAATAACGTTGTTCTTCTTCTCTCTTTTATTGGAATTTCTTATGTTATTCTTTTCTCTTTAATTATGATATTTGTTTGAATAATTCAGTAATGGCCTACTGAATCAGTTAGATTAATATTAATTGCTAGATCTAGAATCTGTGATGCGTAATCGTCCAGATTCTAATTACAAGTAGCAAACAGTGGTAGATGATTATGTCCAAGTTTTCGTCTCATCATTGTGAATAATATAACCTAAGTTAAATAATCTCCGCTTATGTGTGATTGTTGCTTAGATTGATCTGTTTTTTACCCTCTTAATGCTGCCATTAAATTAAACATTGAGAGCTTATTCAGTGTTGTTCAATGGTTAGATCTCTCTAAAGAGCTTGTTTTAGTAAAGATACTTTAAGGAAAAACTCGGGTAACAGAGCTTATTGTTATCTAGGGTCTTTAATTCTAGTTGGAAGGAAGAGATTAACGTTGCGATTAATTTTACTCATTGCATGTGTGGGTGGATATTGAACCAAGAACTGAATTTTCTCATCTAATTATCTTCCTTTTAAATTTTGTCTATTTACTTTCAATTTGATTCAAAAAACCAAAATCCCCCCCCCCTTATTATTGTCTTTATTTAGCATTAATTAGTATATGTAGTTTGAGTAGAATATAAATTTTAATCAATTCATTCTCTGTGGGATCGACCTTTCCATATCTTATTTATAGTTTATTAATAGGATCAGTAAAGAAATATTTAATTAAATTGGTGCATTCAACATGCTACCAGCGGTCGAATATGGACATTTCCACTCATTCCCAACCAATGTGTGTTGTAGCAGTTGGATATAGACATTTTCACTCTTTCCCTACCAATGTGTGTTGTAACCTGATATATTTACTTAACGTTCACAATAATTTTCACATTTTAGTTTTTACAAAATCATGAAAAAAATAGACAAAAAAAGAAAAATTCAAGAAAAATGCCATTGTGTACATCAACTATTTGCATTTCATGCTAATAATACTAAACGTCTTTTTTGATTGTGCAGAACTATGGTGCATTTTTTGACTTGGTACCAAATGGAATAGTCTCTCTCTCTATCTATCTCTCTCTCTCACTTTCTTTTTCTCTCTCTCTCTCTTTCTCCCCTCTCTCCTTCTCTCCCCTCTCTCTTTCTCTCTCTTCTCTCTCTCTCTCTCTCTCTCTCTCTCTCTCTCTCTCTCTCTCTCTCTTTCTCCCCTCTCCCTTTCTCTCTCTCTTTCCACTTCTCTTTCTCTCTCTCTCTCTTTCTCTATTTTTCTCTTTCTCTTTCTCTCTCTCCCTCTCTCCCTCTCCCCTCTCTCTCTTACTCTCTTTCTACTCTCTCTTCTCACTCGCTCTCTCTGTCACTCTCTATTTCTCTCTCTCTCTCTCTCTGTACCCCTCTCTCTTTCTACTTCTCCCATTCTCTCTCTACTTTTCTCTTTTTGCCTTTCTCTCTTCTCTCTCTCTGTACCCCTCTCTCTTTCTACTTCTCCCATTCTCTCTCTACTTTTCTCTTGCTGCCTTTCTCTCTTCTCTCTCTCTTTCTCCCCCTTTTACTTTTCTCTCTCTTCCCTTTTACTTATCTCTCTCTTTCTTCTCTTTCCACTTTTCTCCCTCTTTCCCTCTCTATCTGTCGCTCTCTCTTTCTCTCCTTCTCTCTCCCTCCCTCTCTTTCTACTACTCTCTCTTTACTTCTCCCTCTTTCCCCCTCTATCTCTCTCTCTCACACTCTCACTCTCCCTCTTCAGTTTCTTTCTACTTCTCTCAATCTCTCACTTTCTCCCTCTACTTCTTTCTCTTTCTACTTCTCTCTCTCTCTCTCTCTTTTAACTTATCTCTCTTTATTTTTACTTCTCTCTCTTTCTCTTCCTAGTTCTCTCACTCTACTTCTCTCTCTGTATCTTTCAACTTCTCTCTCCCCCTCTTTCTACTTCGCTCTCTCCCTCTTGCTCTCTCTCTCTCCCTTTCTACTTCTTTTTCTCTCTCTCTTTTGCTTTTTCTTTCTCTCTCTCTTATTACTTCTCTGTCTCTCTCTCTCTCTCTTTCTCTTTCTCTTTCTCTCTGTCTTATTACTTATCTTTCTCTCTCTCTCTCTCACTTTCTCTTTCTCTTTCTCTTTTCTCTTTCTTTCACTTTCTTCTGCTATCACTCTCTCTTTCTATCTCTCTCCCTCCGTTTCTAATTCTTTCTCTCTCCCTCTCTCTCCCCTTCTCTCTTTCTACCTCACCCTCTCTCTCTCTCTTTCTACTTGTCTCCCTCTCTTTCTCTCTCCACTTCTCTCTCTCTCTCTCTCTCAATCTTTCAACTTCACCCTCTTCCTTTCTCTCTTTCTACTTTTCTCTCTCTACTTTTCCCTCTATCTTTCAACTTCTCACACTCCCTCTTCCGCTCTCTCTCCCTTTCTACTTTTCTCTCCCTCTCTTTCTCTTTCTCTCCCTCTCTCTCTCACTCTCTCTCTTTCTCTCTTTCAGTCTCTCTTTCTTCTTCTTCTTATTCTCTCTCTCTTTCTTCTTTTCCCTCTCTCCCATACTCTCTTTACCACTCTCTCTCTCTCTCTCTCTCTCTCTCTCACTCTCTCCCTCTTTCAACTTCCATCTCTCTCTCTCCCTCTCTCTCTTTTACTCTCTCTCATCTTTGTCTCTCTATTTTTAATTCTCTCTCTTCTTTGTTTCTCTCTTCTTCTACTAATCTCTCCCTATATCTTTCACTCTTTCT
>CM053273.1:49472991-49517991 GCA_028583415.1 Protea cynaroides | reverse complement strand
TTCTCTCTCCATCTTTGTACTTTTCTCTCTCTCTCTCTCTCTCTCTCTCTCTCTCTCTCTCTCTCCCCTCTCTCTCTTTCTACATCTCTCTCTTATTCTACTTCCCTCTCCCCCCTCCCTGCTTCTCTCTCTCTCTCACTTCCTACTTCTTTCTCTCTCTCTCTCTCTCTTTGCTTCTCTTCCTCTCTTTCCCCCTTTCTCTCTCTTTCTCTTCTTACTTCTCTCTCTCTACTCCTCTATCTCTCTCTCTCTCCCTGTGTCTCAACTTCTTTCTATTTCTCTCTCTTTAAATTTTCCCCCTCTCTCTTTCTCTTTCTCTCCCTCTCTCTCTTTACTTCTCACTCTCTCATACTCTCTCTCTCTCTCTCTCCCTCTCTCTCTCTTTTCTCTCTTTCTCTCTCTCTCTCTCTTTACTTATCTCTTTCATTCTACTTATCCTTCTCTCTCTCTCTCTCCTTTTCTACTTCTCTCTCACTTTGTTTCTCTTTCTCTCTCTCCCTTTCTACTTCTCTCTCTCTCTTTCTCTTTCCCTCTTTCTCTCTCTCAACTTCTCTCTCTCTCTCCTTCTCTCCCTCTGTCTCTCTTTTTATCTCTCTCTCTTTCTCTCTCTCCCTCTCTCTCTACTTTTCTCTCTTTCTCTCTTCTTCTCTCTCTCTTCTCTCTTTTCATCTCTCTCTCTGCGTCCCTCTCTTTCTCTCTCCCTCTCATTCTACTTCTCTCTCTCATTCCCAATTTATTTCTCTTTTTACTCTCTCTCTTTCTCTATCTCCCTCCCTCTGTCACACCCCAATTCTGTACTATTCAGAATGATGTGATGAACCGCTAGCAAACCAACGGCTCAACCAGGATCTCGTACAGACAGTATCCGGCTGATCTAAACTTCATATATCCACATTCATAATCAGAGTAAATACATAATAGCGGAAGTCTTACAGTAAAATGAACTGAGAATCTACTGTGATATTAATATTTAAATAGCAAATTATTCTGTATCAACTAAGACATAAGTAAGTATCAAATACATGTCTTTAATAAATCTAAATAAAGAAAACTAAAAATTTAATCGAATACACATGAGTTGCACTCGGAAGAGGAGTCATGTGTATCCACTTCATCTTCAACTTCCATCACCGCCACGTACCTGTACACTGGAGCATTGACATAATCTTCGACGGTAGTACCTGCATCATCAACAAAAATATTCGATGTCGAGGGGGTGAGCACACATCATGGCTCAGTGAGAAAACAAAACAATGCAACAATACATATGCATGCAGTCAATTCATATCTTTGGTCTAGTTTAAAGTTTGCAATGCGCAATAGAAAGGTTGGGTGGTCAAAGGTTAACGTTTATTGACCCCGCCTCTATACACAGGGTGTGGAAGTCCGCCCAAAGGTTAACATTTATTGCCGTCCCCATCCACCCTACCATAACATTGTACAACAAAGGTTAAAGTTTATTATTGTACAGTGCCATACCAATACGTAAGCCCCTGCTGGCGAGGGCTTGCAAACTGGGCGCACAACTAACCAATCCTAATGCCAAACAGTGTATCCAAAGCCTCACCCCCAGCATCCCTCAAAACGTCCATAGAGATAGAACTAAAGCCCCCCGGTAGAGTCAATGACTACAAGGACCGAGACCACCTCCCCTGATACTCTACGACGTAATAGTTCTGCTAAAGTAATGGCGATACGACGATGCTAATGCACAAGACTTGAGTTAGAGATAGAGCTAAAGTGTTGAGACCCGCCAAAGGTTAACGTTTATTGACGTTCCCATCACACCTCCCCTGATACTCGCTCGCATCAAGTACACCAACCACAAACATACATTCACATGCCTATTCCTATCATCATCATCATCATCATGTTATAGACAATAAAGTAAATATGCATGAACAAATAATAGAAATATTGGATGACATGTTGTATGCACATTACAAACATATTCGCATAGGATCAAACATGGCATTGGACTTAAGAAAAGAGAAAAAAGTTTGTTATTAACCAATTAGTTTAGAGTTCTGTTTCCTCACCTTAGCTTGCTAATAGATCCTCTTACAAGCTTTAAGATCACCTTTATATTGTTATTATATTACTAGAAGACCTAACAAAGTCGATAGAATTTAATTAGAATTAATTCTGAATTTAAAAACCATTCTGTTAATTGGGGGTGTAAGCACCCCATTTTTGCCACCCTCGGCATAAGTGAACCAATATGGCAGGTTTCTGATCTTTAACCCAAAAATTTGTGATTTTCACTGATCCCCACAGCAGGTTCATGGTCTATTATCTGCATAGATGCATAGGTCATAGAATTATCTTCGAAACGAGACCAGAATTGCTCAATTCCGATATCAAATGAGGAAGATATGACCATTTTAGTCGGATGATACATATAAGGGAGGTTTCTGAAATTATTATAAATAATCCCAGGGGCCTTCATGCAAATTATCCTAAGTCGGATCGTTTGAATTTCAAATCATCATATCTTGATCATCCGACATCGGATTCAGATGATTTCAAGACCATTATTCTTCATTCATGATGTTCTACAAAGTGGACGTAAAAAATCTCGGGTAGAAGTCACCAGTGGGTCCCATGCAAACTTGCATGCAAAATGATCGTTAGAACTTCAAAAGCTTCATATCTTTCCCGTTCTACATCGGATTCAGATGATTCCAAGACCATTATTCTTCATTCATGATGTTCTACAAAGTGGACGTAAAAAATCCCGAGTAGAAGTCACCAGTGGGTCCCATGCAAGCTTGCATGCAAAATTATCGTCAGAACTTCAAAGCTACATATCTTTTCCGTTCTACATCGGATTCAGGTGATTCTAGTCTCATTATGTTCCATTTTTAGTGCTCTACAAAGTGGACGTAAAATATTTCCGGTAAAAGCCTCCGAAGGATCTCATGCAGAATGGTCAGCCAAATTATCGATAATTGGTCCGCTTAAACTTCAAAAATTCATAAGTTGACCATTTTACTTCCAAATGAGGTGATTCAAGTTCCTATATTCCTCATTTTTAATGTTCTACAAAATGAATGCAAAAAATTTGGAATAGAGGCCATCAGAAAATTTCATGCGGGATGACAGCGGAAATGACCCGTGAAATGACAAGGAGAGAAAACCCAGTTAATTCCATATCAGTTGTCAACCTAAGTCAATCTCAACCCATTTCGAATCAGTTCATCTATGTGCATAATATTTATATATTATATATATTGTATAATATATATATATATATATATATATATATATATATATGTATGTTATTAAATATATATATGTATAATATATATTATTATATATAAATGATAATCCAAAAGATTTTTGAGAAGAAAAAGGAAAGAGGAGAGAGAAACGTGAAAATGAAGGGGGATTTCAATTTTGGAGATAATCCAAAAGATTTTTGAGAAGAAAAAGGAAAGAGGGGAGAGAAAAAACGTGGAAGAGAATGGGGATTTCGATTTTGGGGATAAATCCAAAAGATTTTGAGAAAAAAAAGGAAAGAGGGAGAGAGGAAAAACGTCACTTTTTCTAAGGGAATCCAAAAGATTTTTGTTGGAAAAAAAAAGGAAAGAAGAAAGAGAAAAAAACATGGGCTTTTCTAAGATAAACAAAAAGATTTTGTTGGAGAAAAAAAAAGGGGGAAAGAAGAAAGAAGAAAAACGTGAGTCTTTCTAAGGGGATCCAAAAAAGATTTTGTTGGAAAAAAAAGGGAAAGAAGAAAGAGAAAAAAAAAACGTGGGCTTTTCTAAGATAAACAAAAAGATTTTTTGGATTTCCAAAAGAGAATAAAAGAAGAGGAAAAAACGTGAATGAGGAGGGTTTTTCTTTTGGGGCTAGGTTTTGGGAGAAAAAGAAGGGAGAAGAGAGAGAAAAAGAGAATAAAAGAAAAGGAAAAAACGTGAATGAGGAGGGTTTTTCTTTTGGGGCTAGGTTTTGGGAGAAAAAGAAGGGAGAATAGAGAGAAAAAGAAAATAAAAGAAAAGGAAAAAAACGTGAATGAGAGAGGGTTTTTCTTTTGGGGCTAGGTTTTGGGAGAAAAAGAAGGGAAGAAAAGAGAAAAAAAAGGGGGAAAGGAAAAAAAAAAAACATGAAAGGCTGCTCACGTTTTTGGGAGGAAAATAAGGGAAGAAAAGAGAAAAAAAACCGAAAAGGGGATGAGGGAGACCGAAAGGAGAAGAGAGAGAGGAGGGAGGTGAAAGAGAGGGAATCGAGAGAGAGAGAGTGAATGAAGGAAAAGAATAAAGAAAAAAAAAAAAAAAAGAGGGGAAGGGAGAGACCGAAAGGAGATCGAGATAGAGAAGAGAAGATGAAGAAGAAGAAGTAGCAGCAGTAGCGTTCGGTAAGCTCTGCTTCCTTTCCTTTTTTTTTTCTTTTCCTTTACTTTGTGTATTCTATGCTCACTCCACCACACCTGCACATCACTATCATAACTCACCTCTTTGCTACATCCGATTATCCAACCACCAAAATTGATTGCTGCCACCTGGTTTCATATCCCACATACACTCATACACCCACCAAAAGCCTTCATGAGCACCACATGTACAGGCCACCAGCTTTGCCCCTCCTACCCACCTTGTTGTTCATCCACATGCATAAGCCCAATCCTAGTCAGTCCCTACCATTAAGTTGCTATCCTTTGATTATAATTTTATGATTGGATCTTGGCCACATGATTGAAATTTGGTTTTTGATACATTGATGCATAATTAGATCTTGGCCACATGATGGGAATTTGATTTCGATATATTGATGCATGATTGGATCTTAGCCACATTATTGGAATTTGATCTTTGATATATGATTAGATCTTGGCCCCATGATGGGAATTTGATTTTTATATATTGGATCTTGGCCACATGATTGAAATTTGATTTTTGATACATTGATGCATGATTAGATTTTGGCCACATGATGGGAATTTGATTTTGATATATTGATGCATGATTGGATCTTAGCCACATTATTGGAGTTCGATTTTGATATATGATTGGATCTTCATTGTGATTAATTTAAGCAAATCTGAATATCATGCACACAAGTGGTTTTTGATAAATATGATGCCACATATTGCCATATTTTTCTGCTACACATGCACACACTGCCACAATTGGAATAATCATACTGCCATGATTGGAATGATCATACTCACATGCTATATTAAATGCTCATTGTCACAATTAGGGTAGAAAACCCTAAAATAGAAAGAAAGTAATAATTAGGGTAGAAAACCCTAAAATAGAATAAAATAATAATTAGGGTAGAAAACCCTAAAAAATGAAAATAAAATAATAATTAGGGTAGAAAACCCTAAAATGGAAAGAAAGTAACAGTTAGGGTAGAAAACCCTAAAAAATAGAAATAAAATAATAATTAGGGTAGAAAACCCTAAAATGGAAAGAAAGTAACATTTATGGTAGAAAACCTAAGATGGAAAGAAAATAATAATTAGGGTAGAAAACCTTAAAATGGAAAGAAAGCAATATTTAGGGTAGAAAACCCTAAGATGGAAAGAAAATAATAATTAGGGTAGAAAACCCTAAAATGGAAAGAAAGTAACAGTTAGGGTAGAAAACCGTAAAAAATAAAAATAAAATAATAATTAGGGTAGAAAACCCTAAAATGGAAAGAAAGTAACAGTTAGGGTAGAAAACCCTAAAAAATGGAAATAAAATAATAATTAGGGTAGAAAACCCTAAAATGGAAAGAAAGTAACATTTAGGGTAGAAAAACCTAAGATGGAAAGAAAATAATAATTAGGATAGAAAACCTTAAAATGGAAAGAAAGTAATATTTAGGGTAGAAAACCCTAAGATGGAATGAAAATAATAATTAGGGTAGAAAACCCTAAAATGGAAAGAAAGTAACAGTTAGGGTAGAAAACCCTAAAAAATGGAAATAAAATAATAATTAGGGTAGAAAACCCTAAAATGGAAAGAATGTAACAATTAGGGTAGAAAACCATAAAAAAAGAAAATAAAATAATAATTAGGGTAGAAAACCCTAAAATGGAAAGAAAATAACAATTAGGGTAGAAAACCCTAAAAAATGGAAATAAAATAATAATTAGGGTAGAAAACCCTAAATATGGAAAGAAATAGCAATTAGGATCTTGCCATGCTTAGAAGATAGCATACTAGATCATGCCACATAGGCTCTTGCCTTATTTGGAATACATGCCATATTTGAAAGATTTTTAAACAATCTTACTGCATGTGAATTTCTTGCCATAAATGTTTCATGTGCCATATTTAGATAGAATATTCTACTTTTTGGCAATAACTTATTTTATGCAACACCCTAGTCAAACTGCCATATCTGGACACTTCTAGAAGACAATCTAGGCGTGGGGATGTGCATTTAGGCACCCACATTCTTGGGAAGGGCGTAATGGGAATAATAAAACCTTAATAAAGAAAGAGAATTCTTTGCCAAACCTTCAAAATTAGAATTCAGAATGAAAAGGGTAATTTAGGATGATTTGCCCCTCGGTAAACCCTAAACCTAGAATAGGTTCTAAACCCTAAACCTAGAATAGGTTCTCAATCATTAACCTAGAACAGGTTATCCCGCCCGAACTACGCGGATTCTGATTCCTAGGGCAAACCCTAGGATACGTAGGCCATTTGGGAGAATCCCAAATTCGGATCCACACCTTAGTCCACTCGGACTATCCATAGATCCACTAGGATATCTATCCATATTCTAACCCAAAAGGGGTTATCCAAACCTTAGTCCACTTGGACTATCCATAGATCCACTAGGATATCCCCCATATTTTAACCCACATAGGGTTATCCACATTCCAACCCAGAATGGGTTATCCATACTTTGACCCAAATAGGGTTATTCTTAGATCCACTAGGACTATCTATCAGTCCACATAGGATTTCACAGCCTTTCAAGCATAAATTTCAACTTGAACAAAGAACTTAATCATGCACAAGCATAAATCACATCCATAAACTTTAATCACACCTGAACTACGATGGTGAACCTGATTTTCGGAATAAATCCGTAATACGTAGGCAATCTGATGGATACAGATTCGGTTCAATGATATCAAACCACTTGGTTTGGTTTAATTTAACAAATAGAGTCTAGCATAGGAAAGGTATAGGAGACCTATTTTGATCGGGCGGTTTGGGTGCCTAACCCCTTCCCATAACTGTAACCTGACGCTTACCCAATCTCTGATAGACCAGAATTCCAATCTAAGGGTCATGAGTCAATCGAAGTTTTACCTTCGGGTGAGATTTCACATTTCTAAGGTCCTAGACCTAAATATAGGTGGCGACTTCTAAAGATTTCCATCTTTGTCCTCACAGGGGGTCGGAGGTAGGGTCGGAGTAATGATAGACCCTGGGTGCGACCACCCCTATTCTGGACTTCCCGAACACTGGGGGTCGATGCTCAGGGTCTGGTAGGGTCGATTGGCCATCGACCCCCCATGCGACCCCCTGTGGTTTTTAGTCGATTTTCTTCCTTCAATCCATTCTTCGTGTTTGGGGTCCTATGGCTTGTTCCTATAATCCATTCTACACATGTTCTATGGTCTAGAACCATGATTCTACCACCTATATGGCTTTCATGATTTTCCCCCATGGTTTTCCATGAAAACCATACCATAGGTTGATGGTTTGGGTTTCTCCGAGATCATACTCTCTGCATTATCTATCCTAAGGTCTTTAGCAATTCATGGAATTAGTATCCATACCTGAGAAGAATACTCATTCTCTGCAACTCTTCTCCCTTGGCCTTCTTCTCTTCTTTCCTTTTCTTTTCCTTCTCTTCCTTCTCTTCTCTTTCTCTCAATTCAATTAGGGTTGTAAAAGGAGTAAAAGAAGCTTAGGGACATCCTATTTATAGAGTAAAAATTCCTAAAATAAGTCCCATTGAGATTTGAAAGGAATCCCATTGAAATTAGGAAACTTTCCTAATTTTTAGATTTACCGAGTACCGGGGGTCGATATGGGGGGTCGGAGATCCCGTCGACCCCTGGTTCCTAAGGTGTCCGACCCCCCATGTAAAACTTGTAAGACCCATGTCAATCTAACCCGGTCTTACCACCTTGAACCGGGTTCACCCATCATGGTCGAATCAAATGGACCAAGGGCGTGAAGGAGATCGAGATCACAGGTATCAAATCGACCCAAAAACACTTAAATTAGGGGAAGGGTCGCATACCCAGCTAAGCAGGGTCGGACCTCCCAAAACAAAGAGTCAGACCCTCAGTTTTGAAGGGAGGGTTGGACAGATTAAGACCCTAGGGTCGACGGGATCATCGACCCTCCCATCGACCCTCGGTTCCTGCCGAATATAGAAATTAGAAAATTTCTATATTTTTCGATTGGGATTCTTTCCAAATCTAAATGGGAATTATTTAGGATGTTCCTAGTCTATTTAAAGGACGTCCCTAAGCCACTTTCACTCCTTTCACAACCCTAATTGAATTGAGAGAAATAAAGGAGAAGGAAAAGAGGAAGAAGAGAGGCAAGGAAGAGAACCTAGCAAAAAGGAGAAGAGTTGCAGAGAAAGATTAATCTTCTCAGGTATGGATACTAATTCCAAGAGTTTCTACAGACCTTAAGATAGTTATTGGAGAGAGAGTGATTTCGGAGAAACCCAAACCTTCCATCCATGGTTAGGTTTTCATGGAAAACCATAGGTGGATGCATGAAAACTATTTAGATGGATTATACATGGTTTCAGACCATGGAATGGATGTAGAATGGAATGTAGGAGCAAGCCATAGGACCCCAAACACGAAAAATGTATTAAAAAGTGGAAATTGGACCAAAGTGCACCAAGGGTCGCACCGAGGGTCGATGACCATCCGACCCTAGGTGTTTCTGACCATCAACCCTCAGCATTCGGGAAGTCTAGAAAGAGGGGAGGGTCGATAGACCCATCGACCCTAGCATCGACCCTAGCATCGACCCTCAGTTAATGGAATGGTTTTTAAATTCAGAATTAATTCTAATTAATTCTATCGACTTTGTTAGGTTTGCTAGAAATATAATAACATTATAACGGTGATTCTAAAGCTTGGAAAAGTATCTATTAGCAAGCTAAGGTGAGGAACCTTAACCCCAAACTAAATTGGTTAATAATAAACTGTTTTCTGTTTCTTGAGTCCTATGCCATGCTTGATTCTATGCGAATATATTTGTAATGTGCATACAGAATGCCATCCAATATTTATATTACTTGTTCATGCATATTTATTTTATTGTTTATAACATGATGATGATGATGATGATAGGAATAGGCATGTGCTTGTATGTGTGTGGTTGATGTGCTTGATGCGAGCGAGTATCAGGGGAGGTGTGATGAGGACGTCAATAAACGTAACCTTTGGCGGGTCTCAGCACTTTAGCTCTATCTCCAACTCAAGTCTTGTGCATTGGCATCGTCGTATCGCCATTACTTTAACAGAACTATTATGTCGTAGAGTATCAGGGGAGGTGGTCTCGTTCCTTGTAGTCTCTGACTCTACCGGGGGGGCCTTAGCTCTATCTCTATGGGCATTCTGAGGGATGCTGGGGTGAGGCCTTGGATACACTGTTTGGCATTAGGATGGGTTAGTTGCGAGCCCAGTTTGCAACCCTCGCCAACAGGGGCTTACGTGTTGGTATGGCACTATATAGCAATAAACGTAACCTTTGTTATATAATGTCCATGATTGGGTGCATGTGAGTTGACGATAAACGTGATCTTCGGATAACGTCACACACTCGTGTATAGAGGCGGAGTCAATAAACGCGACCTTTGGATACCTAAACCTTTCTATTACATACTGCAAACTTTAAACCGGACCAAAGATATAAATTGATTTTTGCATGCATATGTATTGTTGCATTGTTTTGGCTACTCACTGAGCCGTGATGTGTGCTCACCCCTCGACGTCGAATATTTTTAGTTGATGATGCAGGTTATACTGTTGAAGACTATATGAACGTGTCTACGTATGGGAACGTGGCAGCTATGGAAGTTGGAGCTAAAGATGATACGCACGACTCCTCTTGCGAGTGCAACTCGTGTGTATTTGATTAGATATTTTTATAGATTTCTTTCATTGGATGTATAAAGACATGTATTTGGTATTTAAATATTTATGTCTCAGTTGAAAACAAAATAATTTGCTATTAAATTAATGATATCATCTTAGTTGCTCAGTTCATTTTATTATAAATTTTCCGCTATTGTGTATTACTCTGATTATGATTATGATTATGGATGTGTGTAAGTTTTGATAAATCGGGGATAGCCTATTTGAGATCCTGGTTGAACCGTTGGTTATTTAGCAGTTCATCACACCATTCTGGTTAGACCAAAATTAGGGTGTGACAACTTGGTATCAGAGCATCTCAGGCCTTGTCCGCTGAACTAGCATACATTCAAGACAATTGCAAACTGAGATAGGATAAAAATAAAAACAGTAATACAAACAAACCATAAGCACCTGTGTTGGTTGAGACAGAAATTAAACAAGACGATAATGTACATATAAAAGGTGAAACCATATATACACACTTAAACAAAAAGAGAAGACTAAAAATTATCCTAATAAACCAATAATATAGGGTATTATCTATAAGTTGGGTAGTTATCTAAGTATACAAGTGATATTGTATAGTAGCAAGAAGGAAGCTTCTGTAAAGCAGAAAAATTGGAATATCGAGTTGGTACTCACCAGATGTGAAACTCGATGTAGGACAGAGGAAGAAGGAAAATGGCTAGTAATGCCCAAGACCCCTGTAGAAAAAGGTCTCGGGCTAAATCCGAAAGACATGACCAAGTACAGTACCAATTGGTAGCATCACTGTTCCCCAACACATGTTAGCTATAACACAGTGCCTACCAAACAACAAGTTTCAGTAATGCACACCCCAGTGTAGAAGTTTGGTGCGCAACAAGCAGTGTATCAAGGTGGTTAAACTTATCAGCCACCGACGTATGGGATAGTTGCAATGATCCAACCAAAGATTGAGGAATATTTTCTGAAGACGAAGCCTTAAACGTTTTCAGTAGAGGATCAAATCTAATTGTGTCCATATAACGGGATATGTTTATATAGGATGCGGTGCATTATTGATTTACTCTTATGATTATAGAGGATGCACATACTTAATTTTAATTCTCGTGTCTTGACAGGATACCTTCTTGATTCAACCTGTCAAGTAGAGTTACAGATATTGTTTCTTTAGTATTAGTCCTGATTATACCAATCTGCACCATTCTCATGATCGACAACATGAACAGAGATACGAACTGAATGAACAGTTAAATGCTTAATCATGTTGAGCGTACATCTACTGATTTACATCTGATTTATTGATGTACGAAATCTTTCTCCAGATTTACTCCTGTAGTGCCTCGACCAATGGCATTATATATTCAATAGAACCTGTAACCATGAGGTCAAGAACTATAGAATCTCTATTTTCATATATTTGGACCACCGTGTAATTTAATGATCTTTTGATGCCGGTTGGATTACCACAGATTTACTCCTGATCCTTGAAACCTAGATTCGCTAGATAAAGCAAGTGGTTGTCATTATGATAGTTGAAAGAAGGAAAAGAATTATTTTGGATGCACATTCTGATTCATAAACTCCCTGATCATTGTTGATAAAGATGTGTAGTGATAATGGAATTATTAGAAGAAAGATGATGGGATTCAGATTAAATGCTATAGCCAATGAAACTCAGATGAAGTGAGGGAGAATTTGTTTTGATATTGCTAAATGGATGGATATGAATCATGTCTGTAAAAGAGTGCATGGGAAAATATGGGAACTATTAAGAGTAGCCAGTAAAGAAATAGATAGCACTCAAGTAGAGTTAAGGATGGTTATATCGGTATGAATTTTGATAAGGTAGAAGATTCCTAAAGGCAAATTTAAGAGTGGTTACAAGGATAAAGTCATGGCATAAGTAGTACTCAATTTAATACAATGATAATCGAGTTATGCCCAATGTTGAGGGATATGATTAAGTAAAGACCAAAATAGTTTGGCTGAATTAATGAAATTATAAGCATATACCCTAATGCTTATAAATAGACTTGGGATATGAAGTAACAATCACAAGATATTTTTCAAGGTATATGGAAGAGAGAGGAAGGTAGAACAGCAAGGATAAAAGAAATACAAGCTAATGAGTGCAATATGAGATTTTGATGATAGTCTTTGGAAAATCATAAGAGATGAAGGAACTAGACAAGCTCTTCATACCTTATACCAGATTTTGCTAGTTCAAGCCCTTTGGACTAGATGTTGTATGGGATGAGTGTTACGAACAATGTCCAAATCTTATGGATGGACAGAATTTGGATGCAACCTGAGTCGACTTGAGATGGTAGATTTCGACGTCATCGTGGAAGTAGACTGGTTGTCTCAACACTCTACAAGTGATTATGTGCATAGAAGAGGTTATCATTCAAGAATAAAATGGCATATGATTTAGTATCATTGGGAGTATGTTGCCTAGGAAGCGGAAGCTGATCCTCTCTATGCTAAAGGCGAAGAGATGTTTTGAAGAGAAAGAAGTTGGATATATGGTATCTTGTGGTATATGTTACCAAAGAAGCACCACAGATGGAAGATATTGATGTGATGCGTGAATTTCCTGATGTATTTCTAGGAAACTTATCGGGTTACCATCTGATTATGTGACCGAGTTCGTCATCGACTTATTACCAAGGATGATACTTGTGTCAAAGGCACCTGTAGAGTAGCTCCTATGGAGTTGAAGGAACTGAGACTCAACTACAAGAGTTATTAGACCAAGGTCCTAATCGGCTAAGTATTACGTCACGGGGAACGCCAATGCAATTCGTGAAGAAAAAGGACTGTAGTGTTAGACTATGTATAGACTACCGAGAATCGAATAAGCTCATGATCAAGAATCAATATCTATTACCTCGGATCGATGACTTGTTTAAATAGTTGCAAGGAGCAAAGGTATTTTCTAAGATTGATCTTCGATCAAGATATCATCAGCTGAAGAATTTGGATTGCGATATCTCGAAGATAGTTTTTAGAATCGGGATAGGCCAATTATGAGTTTTCAATTATGATTACGATCTTTCGGATTAACTAATGCACCGGCAACGTTCGTGGAACTTATGAACCGAGTTTTCCACGATATGTTGGATACGTCGGTGATAGTATTTTTTGATGATATATTGGTATACTCCAAGGATAAGGAAACCCATATCAAGAACCTAAACGCAGCCCTACAGCGGTTAAGGAAAGAGAAGCTATATGCCAAATTTTCAAAGTGCGATTTTGGCTAAGTGAAGTCACATTCCTAGGCCATGTAGTATCCGTAGAAGGAATCAAAGTGGACCCCAGCAAAAACGAGGCTATTGTAAAGTGGGAAGCACCAAAGAGCGTCTCGGAAATTAAAAGTTTTCTGGGTCTAGCTGGTTATTACCGGAGATTCGTAGAAGACTATTCTCGGATTGCCGTACCTCTCACCAGTTTGACCAAGAAAGGTGAAAAGTTTGTGTGGACTGACAAATGTGAGAAGAGCTTCCAGACATTGAAGGCCAGATTGATATCCGCCTCGATTTTGACCATTCCCGTTCCAGGATAGACATTTACTTTATACACGGATGCATCGGGACTGGGACTAGGATGTGTGCTTATGCAAGGAGAGCAAGTAATTGCTTATGCGTCAAGACAGTTAAAGGTACATGAGAAAAATTATCCCACTCATGATTTGGAGTTAGCGGCAGTAGTACATGCTGTCAAGATATGGAGACATTATTTATATGGGGAGAAATTCCAGATTAAGTCGGACCATAAAAGTCTTACTTATTTATTTAACCAGAAGGAGTTGAATATGAGACAAAGAAGATGGCTGGAATTATTGAAAGACTATGATTGTGATATCCAGTATCATCCGGGAAAAGCGAACGTAGTAGCGGATGCATTAAGCAGAAATGCAATGATTAAATCTCAAGGAGAAGTTAGCACAACTGCAGCAATGTGTACCAATGGAATAGTGTTCAATCACGGCAACGAGCAGTATGTGATAGATACAACGGATGAATCAGCCAACCAAGGGTTTATTCATCGGTTTTCAAATATGTTCGCGGCGTTGTAAATTATACCGGATATAGTGGACGAAGTGAAGACAGCTATCAAAGCAGATCCTTATCTGAGAACAGTACAAGAAGACATTGAGAAAGGTAGGACCAACCCTGAGTTCACCTTGGATGACGAGAAAGTACTAAAATACAAAGGAAGGATATGTGTACCTGAAACAGAAAGTATGGACATTAGACAGCGACTGATGAAAGAAGCCCATACCATTATTTATTCGATACATCCTGGAAGTACAAAAATGTATCATGATCTGAAGAAACTATATTGGTGGAGGGGAATGAAAGCAGATGTGGCTAAGTTCGTGTCTCAATGTCTAAATTGTCAGAAAGTAAAGGCTGAATGACAATGACCCGCAGGACTGTTACAGCCATTACCGGAACCAGCATGGAAATGGGACTGCATCACTATGGACTTCGTCACGGGACTACCATTGACTCCTCGAGTAGTTCACGCAGTTTGGGTGATTGTGGTCCGTCTGACTAAGACAGCTCGCTTCATACCTATACGACCCCAATATACACTCGAAAGGTTAGCAAAGCTGTATGTGGATAATATTGTTCGGTTACATGGTGTTCCAGAAAGCATTGTGTCCGATAGAGATCCACGATTTACTTCCAAATTTTGGGATGGATTGGAAAAGGCGATGGGTACAACATTGAAGTTCAGTACTGCATTCCACCCACAGACAGATGGACAGTCAGAGCGTACAATTCAGATTCTAGAAGATATGCTACGAGCATGTGTAATTGATTTCAAATGATCATGGGACGAAAATTTACCATTGATCGAGTTCGCCTATAACAACAGCTATTAGGCTACCATACAGATGTCACCTTATGAAGCACTGTATGGCAGGAAGTGTCGAACTCCCTTGTTTTGGAATGAAGTGGGAGAACGTAGCATTGTTGGACCAGAATTTGTTGAAGAGACTTGTCGAGTGGTCGACATTATCAAGGAAAGGGTGAGAACAGCTCAGAACCGTCAGAAGCAATATGCAGACACTCGACGAAGAGATCTAGAGTTTGCGGTAAGTGATAAAGTATGTTTGAAAGTATCGCCTATGTGAGGATTGAAGTTGTTCAAACAGAAAGGGAAGCTAAGTCCAAGATATGTCGGACCATATGAAATTCTAGCTAAACGTGGAAAAGTAGCTTATCAGTTAGCACTACTACCATCTATGTCAAGTGTACATGACGTATTTCACATTTCCCTATTGAAGAAGTTTGTCAAAGACCCAACGCATGTCTTGACAGTGGATTTGCCGGAATTGACTGATGATTTGACGTTTGAAGTAACACCAATAGAAATCACCAGCCAAAAGGTTCAACATCTACGCAACCGAGATATCTATTATGTTAAGGTCACTTGGAAAAGTAGAGACATGGAAAAAATTACATGGGAAGAAGAAAATGCTATGAGAAAACAATACCCTTACTTATTTGATTCAGAAGGTATGTACAATTTCGAGGACAAAATTTTTATAAGTTGGGGGGAGTTGTATGACCCGTGTCAATCTAACCCGGTCTTACCACCTTGAACCAGGTTCACCCATCATGGTCGAGTCAAATGGACCAAGGGCGTGAAGGAGATCGAGATCCCAGGTATCAAATCGACCCAAAAACACTTAAATTAGGGGAAGGGTCGCATACCCAGCTAAGCAGGGTCGGACCTCCCAAAACAAAGAGTCAGACCTTCAGTTTTGAAGGGAGGGTCGGACAGCTTAAGACCCTAGGGTCAACGGGATCATCGACCCTCCCATCGACCCTCGGTTCCTGCCGAATATAGAAATTAGGAAATTTCTATATCTTTCGATTGGGATTCTTTCCAAATCTAAATGGGAATTATTTAGGATGTTCCTAGTCTATTTAAAGGACGTCCCTAAGCCACTTTCACTCCTTTCACCACCCTAATTGAATTGAGAGAAAGAGAGGAGAAGGAAAAGAGGAAGAAGAGAGGCAAGGAAGAGAACCTAGCAAAAAGGAGAAGAGTTGCAGAGAAAGATTAATCTTCTCAAGTATGGATACTAATTCCATGAGTTTCTACAGACCTTAGGATAGTTATTGGAGAGAGAGTGATCTCGGAGAAACCCAAACCATCCATCCATGGTTAGGTTTTCATGGAAAACCATAGGTGGATGCATGAAAACTATTTAGATGGATTATACATGGTTTCAGACCATGGAATGGATGTAGAATGGAATGTAGGAGTAAGCCATAGGACCCCAAACACGAAGAATGGATTAAAAAGTGGAAATTGGACCAAAGTGCACCAAGGGTCGCACCGAGGGTCGATGACCATCCGACCCTAGGTGTTTCTGACCATCGACCCTCAGCATTCGGGATGTCCAGAAAGAGGGGAGGGTCGATAGACCCATCGACCCTAGCGTCGACCCTAGCATCGACCCTCAGTTAACAGAATGGTTTTTAAATTCAGAATTAATTTTAATTAATTCTATCGACTTTGTTAGGTTTGCTAGCAATATAATGACATTATAACGGTGATTCTAAAGCTTGGAAAAGTATCTATTAGCAAGCTAAGGTGAGGAACCTTAACCCCAAACTAAATTGGTTAATAATAAACTGTTTTCTATTTCTTGAGTCCTATGCCATGCTTGATTCTATGCGAATATGTTTGTAATGTGCATACAGCATGCCATCCAATATTTCTATTACTTGTTCATGCATATTTATTTTATTGTTTATAACATGATGATGATGATGATGATGATGATAGGAATAGGCATGTGCTTGTATGTGTGTGGTTGATGTGCTTGATGCGAGCGAGTATCAGGGGAGGTGTGATGAGGACGTCAATAAACGTAACCTTTGGCGGGTCTCAGCACTTTAGCTCTATCTCCAACTCAAGTCTTGTGCATTGGCATCGTCGTATCGCCATTACTTTAGCAGAACTATTATGTCGTAGAGTATCAGGGGAGGTGGTCTCGGTCCTTGTAGTCTATGACTCTACCGGGGGGCCTTAGCTCTATCTCTATGGGCATTCTGAGGGATGCTGGGGTGAGGCCTTGGATACACTGTTTGGCATTAGGATTGGTTAGTTGTGAGCCCAGTTTGCAGCCCTCGCCAATAGGGGCTTACGTGTTGGTATGGCACTATATAGCAATAAACGTAACCTTTGTTATATAATGTCCATGATTGGGTGCATGTGAGTTGACGATAAACGTGATCTTCAGGTAACGTCACACACTCGTGTATAGAGGCGGAGTCAATAAACGCGACCTTTGGCTACCTAAACCTTTCTATTGCATACTGTAAACTTTAAACCGGACCAAAGATATAAATTGATTTTTGCATGCATATGTATTGTTGCATTGTTTTGGCTACTTACTGAGCCGTGTTGTGTGCTCACCCCTCGACGTTGAATATTTTTAGTTGATGATGCAGGTTATACCGTTGAAGACTATATGAACGCGTCTGCGTACGGGAACGTGGCAGCTATGGAAGTTAGAGCTGAAGATGATACGCACGACTCCTCTTGCGAGTGCAACTCGTGTGTATTTGATTAGATATTTTTATAGGTTTCTTTCATTGGATGTATAAAGACATGTATTTGGTATTTAAATATTTATGTCTCAGTTGAAAACAGAATAATTTTCTATTAAATTAATGATATCATCTTAGTTGCTCAGTTCATTTTATTATAAATTTTCCGCTATTGTGTATTACTCTGATTATGATTATGATTATGGATGCGTGTAAGTTTAGATAACGCGGGGATAGCCTATTTGAGATCCTGGTTGAACCGTTGGTTATTTAGCGGTTCATCACACCATTCTGGTTAGACCAAAATTAGGGTGTGACAAAACTGGGGGTCTGACTTCTGTCTTGGGGGGGTCCGACCATCCCTTGCTGGGTATGTGACCCTCCCCTTAATTTAAGTATTTTTGGGTCAATTTAATACCTGGGATCGTGATCTCCTTCACGCACTTGGTCCATTTGCCTCATCCATGATGGGTAGACCTGGTTCAAGGTGGTAAGACCGGGTTAGTTTGATACGGGTCTTACAACTCCCCCCTACTTATAAAAATTTCATCCCCGAAATTGTTCATACCTTCTGAGTCGAATAGGTGAGGATATTGCTTTCGCATAACATTCTCTTCCTCCCATGTAATTTCTTCCATGTCTCTACTTCTCCAAGTGACCTTGACATAATAGATATCTCGGTTGCGTAGTCGTTGAACCTTTCGGCTAGTGATTTCAGTTGGTGTTACTTCAAAAGTCAAATCTTCAGTTAAATCAGGTAGATCTACTGTCAGAACGTGCGTTGGATCCTTGACATACTTCTTCAATAAGGAAATATGAAATACGTCATGCACACTTGACATAGATGGTGGTAATGCTAACTAGTAATCCACTTTCCCACGCTTAGCTAGAATCTCATATGGCCCGACATATCTTGGACTTAGTTTCCCTTTCTGTCCAAACCGTTTTAGACCTCGCATAGGTGATACCTTCAAGAGTACTTTATCACCCACCACGAACTTAAGATCTCTGCATCGAGTATCTGCATATTGCTTCTAATGATTCTGGGTTGTTCTCACTCTTTCCTTGATAATGTCGACCACTCGACAAGTCTCTTCAATAAATTCTGGTCCGACGAGACTACGTTCCCCAACTTCATTCCAAAATAAAGGAGTTCGACACTTTCTGCCATACAGTGCTTCATAGGGTGACATCTGTATAGTAGCCTGATAGCTATTGTTGTAGGCGAACTCGATCAGCGGTAACTTTTCATCCCATGATCCTTTAAAGTCAATCACACATGTTCGTAGCATATCTTCTAGAATTTGAATTGTACGCTCTGACTGTCCATCTGTCTATGGATGGAATGCGGTACTAAATTTCAATGTTGTACCCATAGCCTTTTGCAATCCTTCCCAAAACTTGGAACTAAATCGTGGATCTCTATCAGACACAATGCTCTCTGGTACAACGTGTAATCGAACAATATTATCCACATACAGCTTTGCTAACCTTTCTAGTGTATACTGAGATCGTATCGGTATAAAGCGAGCGAGCTGTTTTGGTCAGATGGTCTACAATCACCCAAACTGCGTAACTCGAGGAGTCAATGGTAACCCTGTGACGAAGTCCATGGTGATGCAGTCCCATTTCCATGCTGGTTCAGGTAACGGCTGTAACAGTCCTACGGGTCTTTGTCATTCAGCCTTTACTTTTTGACAATTTAGGCATTGAGACACAAACTTAGCTACATCTGCTTTCATTCCTCTCTACCAATATAGCTTCTTTAGGTCATGATACATTTTTGTACTTCCAGGATGTATCGAATAGATGGTGGTATGGGCTTCTTTCATCAGTCGGTGTCTAATGTCCACACTTTCTGTTTCAGGTACACATATTCTTCCTTTGTACATTAATACCTTTTCTTCGTCCAAGGTGAACTCTGGGTTAGTTCTACCTTTTTCGATGTCTTCTTGTACCGTTCTCAGGTAAGGGTCTACTTTGATAGCTGCCTTTACTTCATCAATTATATCTGGTATAATCTTCAATGCAGTGAACATATGAGAAAACCGATGAATAAACCCTTGGTTGGCTGATCCATCCGGTGTGTCTATCACATACTGCTCATTGCCGTGATTGAATACCATTCCGGTAGTACACATTGCTGTGGTTGTGCTAATCTCTCCCTGGGATTTTATCACTGCCTTTCTGCTCAACGCATCTACTACTATATTAGCTTTCCCCAGATGATACTGGATATCATAATCATAGTCTTTCAGTAGTTCCAGCCATCTTCTTTGTCTCATATTTAACTCCTTTTGATTAAATAAATAAGTAAGACTTTTATGGTCCGATTTAATCTGGAACTTCTCTCCGTATAGGTAATGTCTCCATATCTTGACAGCATGTAACACTGCCGCTAACTCCAAATCATGAGTGGGATAATTTTTCTCATGTGTCTTTAACTGTCTTGAGGCATAAGCAACTACTTGTTCTCCTTGCATAAGCACACATCCTAATCCCAATCCTGACGCATCAGTGTACAAGGTAAATGGCTGTCCGGGAACAGGAATAGTCAAAATCGGAGCAGATATCAATCTTGTCTTCAAGGTTTAGAAGCTCTTCTCGCATTTATCCATCCACAGTAACTTTTCACCTTTCTTAGTCAAACTGGTGAGAGGTACGGCAATCCAGGAATAGTCTTCCATAAATCTCCGATAATAACCAGCGAGACCCAGAAAACTTCTAATTTCTGCAACACTCTTTAGTGCTTCCCACTTTACAATAGCTTCGATTTTGCTAGGATCCACTTTGATTCCTTCAGCGGATACTACATGGCCTAGGAAGGCGACTTCACTTAGCCAAAACTCACATTTGGTAAATTTGGCATATAGCTTCTCTTTCCTTAAATGTTGTAGAGTGGCGTTTAGATTCTTAATATGAGTTTCCTTGTCCTTGGAATATACCAATATATCATCAATAAATACGATAACCGACGTATCCAACATATTGTGGAAAACCCGGTTCATAAGTTCCATGAAAGTTGCTGGTGCGTTTGTTAATCCAAAAGACATGACCAAGAATTTATAATGCCCATATCTGGTCCTGAAAGCTGTCTTAGGAATATCACCATCTTTAATCTTCAACTGATGGTAGCCTAACTGAAGATCGATCTTAGAAAATACCTTTGCTCCTTGCAACTGATCGAACAAGTCATCGATCCGTAGTGGATATCGATTCTTGATTGTCAGTTTGTTCAATTCTCGTTAGTCTATACATAATCGAATGCTATCGTCCTTCTTCTTTACGAACAATACTGGCGCTCCCCATGGTGATATACTGGGTCGAATATAACCCTTGTCCAGTAGTTCTTGTAATTGTACTTTTAATTCCTTCAATTCAGTAGGAGCCATTCGGTAAGGTGCTTTTGATACTGGTGTGGCTCCAGGTATAAGATCTATCACAAACTCTGTGGCTCGGTCGGGTGGTAATCCTGGTAGTTCCTCAGGAAATACGTCGCGGTAATCCCGCACTACATCAATATCTTCCATCCGTGGTGCTTCTTTGGTAAGGTCAACCACTGATACTAGATATCCGACTGCTCCCTTCTCAAGGCACTTCTTCGCCTTTAGTGCTGATAATATGAGCTTGCGTTTACGGGGAAGTTTGGTTCCCGCAAAACTGAATTCTACTCCTTCTTTGTCTCTAAATGTTAGTTTCTTTTCGGCGCATAATAGGTTTGCCGAATGCCGAGCTACCCAGTCCATTCCCAAGATGACGTCAAAGTCTGCCATCCCAAGTTGGATCAAGGTTGCATCTAAAGTTTTCTCGCCAATGAGAACTGGACATGGCCAATAACCTTTATCTAACTCCACTTCTAACCCCATCGGTGACCGTATAAGTATTTTGTAGTCCAATGTTTTGATGGGTAAATTCAGCTTCTTTCCAAATAACACAAATATAAAGGAATGAGTAGCTCCTGAATCAAAGAGTACTCTGGCGGGTATGCCATTTATAGGTACGATACCTGTGATTTATTTTACATAGTCTACATGCTCATACAATGTAATACAACTTAAAAAGTTTCAGTCATACCTGTGACCACATCGGGTGATGCGGCAACATCCTCGGATGTAACAGCATAAACTCGTCCTTAATGTAGCTGCTTCTTTGGCTTAAGACACTCCCTTGCCATATGCCCCGCTTGATTGCAGTTATAACATTCCAGACCTTTAGAATTTGGCTTTGGCTGCTGTTGAATTACTGGGGTAGTCTTGGGCGCAGTAACAAAGCCTTGAGCAAGGAAGGGTTTAAATGGCTTGTTATTCCCTCCGTTATAAGCATTTTCGACTGGCCTTTTCATGCCTCTGTTCTGTGTAAAATAGCTTTCCTTCTGGCTCGATTCAATAACTCGAGCAATTTGCATAGTTTCATTATATACCTTCTTCTCTAAGCCTAGAACATGCTCTCTGATGCTCCCTCTAAGTCCCGTGACAAACCTACGGGTCTTAGTGTCTTCTTCTTGCATGTTGAGTGGTGCAAAGAAAAACAGCTCCTCATAACACTGTTGATATGCATCCACGGACATCTGGCCATGATATAAACTCAGGAACTCCTTCTCCATAGAATCTTTGAAGCTTCGGGGAAAATACTTCTCAAAGAAAGCTTCTTTATATTTATCCCAAGTCAATAGGGCGTGCTTGGTTAATAGGTAGGCCCTGGTCGATTTCCACCAATGATGTGCATCACCTTTTAGCATGAAAGTGGCACATAATACCTTCTCTTCTTCTGTAATAGTCATCATAAGAAAATTTTTCTCCATCTCCTTGATCCAATGTGCTGGCCATAAAGGATCAGACGGTTTACCGTTAAATTCCTTGGGCTTCTTCTTCAAGAATCTCTCAACCAGTCGAGAGTGATCCAACTGATTTTGGGGGTATGCCCCAAACATAGGTTGTGGATACTGATAATTAACCTGAGCTGCTTCCAGACCTGGTACTGGAATCTGTGCAGCTGGTGGTTGAGGTGTTTGAGATGCTGGTTGGTTACCCACCTGTGCTGCACTGGTTTGTCCAGTCGGCATTGGTGTAGCATGTGTTGTTTGGAACATAATCCCCATTGCTGCTTGCATTTGAGCCTGTGCGTATTGCATTTGTTGTAGCTGTTGCAATAAGTTCATAACCACGATTGCTAGCTCCGGTGGTGGAGGTGGCAAGTTTGTAGGATTTGCCTGACCCGGATTTACTGGTGGTGCAACCTGCGGATTTCCCTGTGCATATATATTTTCTTGACTAGTTTCCTCCACAGGTGGTGGTGGTGGAACTGTGTTTCGGCTTTGCCTGGTTACTCTACGTCCAGCCATATCTTCCTCTGATAATGGTGATGCCTGAAAATCATTAACAAACGTGAGGCAATCATTTATACTTCATGTAGGCACGCTAACCGATGTTATTTTCAAAATTTCCAGATCATTCTGTGAAAATACTATCTTTTCTATACAGGGTCGATGGTGGGGGACGTTGGTATGTCCGACCCTCAGTATCCGACCCTGGGAATGTAACTATTCTTCCCGAGAGCCGGGGGTCGATGCAGAGGTCGATGGGTGTCCGACCCCCAGGTGCGACCCCTGGTTTCCTGTCAGATTCCCAAGAGCTGGGGGTCGATACAGGGGTCGATGGATGTCTGACCCCCAGGTGCGACCCCTGGTTTTCTGTCAGGTTCCCAAGAGCTGGGGGTCGATATGGGGGTCGATGTGGGGGTCGATTATCCTGGTCGAATTCTCCGACCCCTGGACCAAAAATCAGATTTTAAAGGTCCGATTTTGGGTCCATTTCCCATTATTCCTTCCCCGTTTCGACTCGTCTCCCACCTCTGAGTTGCTACAGTGTCACTCCGCTATATTGGTCATTTCGGTTCTGTGTTTTGACGTTCACATCATTCCTACAGGTATGTCTTCTCATTTTTACCTGTTTTTAGGTTTTCATTTCTAGGTTTTTGCCTGTTTATCTTGTATTTTTCAAATTAAACTTTTTCTAAATGTAAAAATTCAGTTTTTATTGGGGGCTTTTGTTATTGGTGGCTCGAGGAACGAAATCCCTCAAAATTTTTTGAGTTTCATCGGTTGGTTATCGAGAAACTTGGATTTTTCTCTTTTTTCCCTAATTTGTCAAAATTTTCGATTTCTTGCAATTTCTTCAAATTGGATTCCATTAGTTAGAATTTCCTACTGTGTGAGTGTTGTGGGATCTGTTAGAACCTACGTAAGTCCTCCTGCCCACGTGTATGAGTGACAAGTGAGACTTTTTGGCCAACTTACGTCGTTATAATGTCTAAATTTTGGTTTTTACTCTCTACTAACCCATTATTGGTTTCTCCTTCTTATTTGCAGATACTATGGCTCGTACCAAAGTACCCAGAGTTTGTGATCCTCTTCATTTCCGTTCCAACGAAGCCGAGGCACACTATGCCCACTACACTCGCAAGAAGGTAGAGGGAGGTCGTAAGGTGAACTTGGCTGAGTTAGCCCTGTTCAATGTGGAGAGAGCATTTGGTGATATGGGATGGCTCCCTGTCATTACTTACGACGCGTGCACCTGCCCCGACTTGGTATGCCAGTTCTATTGTAACCTGCAGGTGGTGGGGGATTACAATGATGTTGAGAGGGGTCACGAGTTGCGCATCACGAGTTACGTCAAAGGGGCGAACATCTCGTTTGACTATCAACAGCTAGCCGACCTACTAGGCATCTCCTATGATGGCCCCATGGTTTTCTGTGCTCCTGGAGAGCCCCAGTTCTTCTCTCTACAGATGAGGGCAGAGATCGATAACCAGCTCCTTCGTCCTGATCGCTGGCAGATGAGGGCATGTTATATGCGTCCAGCTCCATGGGTATATTGCAAGATCATTCAGCATAACCTGATCCTGCAGAGTGGTCATTATGAGAGGGTTTCCCAGCTGACCCAGAATCTTCTACACAGTATTTGCACTAGGCAGCCTGTCTGCCTTTCGTACATTATCATGCGTACCATGATCACTGCTACGTTGCCCAGTCACACTGGTAACCTTCCTTATAGACGTATGATCACTATCTTGCTTAACCGCCTGGGGGTTGATTTAGTAGATGAGAAGATTCAGGAGAAGTCCTTCTCATCGCCTCTAGATTGGGAGGCTATTTGCAAGATGGGCATGCAGGATGCTCAGGTCAGTGATGAGGAGAGGAACGCGATGGTGCGCCCTCGCACTCGCGTAGAGATAGCTGACGCTGAGGCAGCTGCCGCCGCCGAGGCAGCTGCCGCCGCCGCTGGAGTTCATACGGAGCCTGCTGGTGATGATGACCGTATGTACATGGATGTAGACTCTATACCACCTCCTTCACCTACACATGCGGCTGGAGCTAGTACTTCATATGCGGCTGGTCCTTCACATGCGGCTGGTCCTTTTCACCCACCTCCTGATATGATGAGATATTGCATGAGATCAGAGAGGCTCAGCGCAGATCTGATCTGAGGATGGGGGAGTTACTAGACGCTCAGCGGGGGAGAGTGGATGAGCTACTAGATGCCCAGCGTACATCAGACATGAGGATGGGAGAGCTCATAGAGGCTCACTGCCAGACTGATCAGCGGGTAGCTGATCTTACAGCTAGTCTGCAGACGTCTCAGACTCAAATAGCCTGGTTGACTAGAGTCTACGCTAAGGATTATGACCGAGATCGTGAGGCACCGCCTCCTCCTTCACCTCCAGCTTCATGATTGTATCTATTTTCTTTCATTGTGCTACAGAGTAACTGTCTGGGTTGTGGACTATACTCTGTTTTAGCTATTTGTACATGTTTGTTTATCTCTCATTGTATTAAAATTGTTCTTCCTTTAATAGATGCATTATTTTCTTTTCAAATTTGGTCTCAAACATCACATGTGCTTATAGTGTGTTAATATTACAGTTTTTACTTTTATCCTATCTCAGTTCACAATTCATCGTGAATGTATGCTAGTTTAGCGGACACGGCCTGAGATGCTCTAATACCAAGTTGTCACACCCCAATTCCGCACTATTCAGAATGGTGTGATGAACCGCTAGCAAACCAACGGCTCAACCAGGATCTCGTACAGACGGTATCTGGCTGATCTAAACTTCATATATCCACATTCATAATCAGAGTAAATACACAATAGCGGAAGTCTTCTAGTAAAATAAACTGAGAATCTATTGTGATATTAATATTTAAATAGCAAATTATTCTGTATCAACTAAGATATAAGTAAGTATCTGTTAGGAGGGAAATGATCCATCCACTTAAAATCTTACACGTGTCAAGTTGCACCTTCGGAGCCCGAGCGCTCGGAGTGTCTCGCACTCGGCTTTATGTATTCGACCTATTTTGCATACGGTTTCTCATGCGCTCGGCCTCTCTGGTAGCGCTCGGAGTCTCAGTCCTACTCGGCTATGGTTCTCAGAAGGAAGCCAGAGTCCTAATGTGATTAGGACTACCCCCGAGGAGTCCTTCTCCCAGTCTGATACGGCACCGATTATCCCGGTCGGTCGTTACTCACACGTTGACGTGTCAGTCTCAGAGCTGACCGACTTAGCTTCCTTGGCTAAGGTCTCCGACTCCTACTCGGAGTCTATCACCCAGGTGTCCTCTAGTCCGACACATGGCAGTCCTATTGGCGATCTACTTCCCTGAGTCCTGGTGCCTCCATGCCTCTTCCCAATCTATAAGTAGAGGTCATCCCTCAAGGTAAACCTTAATGCACTTACGCACCCACAAGCTGTTATTGTTCATCCTTCACGCTTAAACTCATTCATCGTCCCACTCTCTCTAAACTAGAGGTAGCTTTCTGCTACCTCTTGACTGTTTACTTTGGGAATCTAACTTAGGCATCGGAGGGTACTCGGGGCTTAGGCGCCCCCTCCTTTGTCTCATCTCTGTGATTGCAGGTCATTCAGAGCGCGGATCAACGGGCGATTTCCAACCGTAAAAGTTTGGCGCCCACCGTGGGGCCACTTTTGATTGAGTTCAGCGTGTACATATCCCTATTTCAATGGCTCACAGAAGAACTCGAGCACGGGCGTCGCGCGCCCCTTCTGAGACATCGGTGCATATGGGCAGTACCGAAAGCACGACGAGGGCGGACCGTGAGCCTGCACCCCCAATGCCAGAACCTGCATCGATACCAGAACCAGTACCACTGCAGGCGCCGGCGCCGGCCCCGAGCCACACGCTGTTGGTAGATCGACCACAACCTCCTCCGGAATACGTCACTCGCCAGCAGTTCGACGAGTTGAAGCAGCAAATTGAGCAGCTTACGCAAGTCTTAAGAGGGGCTCGAGCAAGCAATTTGGTAGCGGCGGGAGAGAATCCCCAGCTGGTGCCGAATCCCCTACCTCCACTAGAAGTCCCGCAAGAGGTCCATCCGCCAAGGGCGAGGGCAGGCCCGGCTAACGCTTTGCCAAACAATCTCCCGGCAGGAGACCAAGCACCTAGATGAAGCGTAGCCCGGCCCGCCGGCCGGAATCCCCCGCCACATCAACACCAGGCGCCCATAGCGCCACTTCCAGCCGGAGGCCCGGGGTCCTTCCTCGATAACCTCCGGCGGGAAAGAGTTCACGAAGAAACACCATGTTCTGGCGCTCAGCCTCCGGACACGCCCCAGTCCGAGGTCGAGCGGCGTTTACTCGAAATAACCACTCGGCTACAACAGGTGGAGCAAAACAAAGTAGCCCCGCCAAGAACGGCCTACACCGCAATCACGGTGCTCTCGGACGAGATCATGAGGGCACCACCCCCTGATAACTTCAAGATAAAGATGCCGGTCTTGGACTCCTACCATTGGAGTACCGACCCCGAGCAGCACCTAGATGCCTTCGTCTCCACAACATTATTCTACCCCCTGAGCGACGACCTCATCTGCAGGATGTTTCCCTCGACGCTTAGGGGAGCTGCCCGCACGTGGTTCAATAATCTCCCGGCCAAAAGCATTACCTCGTTCAAACAGCTATCGAACAAGTTCTTGACGCACTTCCAAGCAAACCGAGTGCGTAAGAAAACATCGTACCACCTGTCGACAATGAAGCAGCAGAAGGACGAGTCCCTAAGGGAATTCATCAAGTGCTTCAACAACGAGGTGTTTGAGATCAAGGACGTCGAGCCCGCGGTCCATATGTCTAGCCTGCAGGCCGGCGTCACCGATCATCAGCTTTGTTGGTCCCTTGCCAAAAAGCCACCGAAGAACCTGGACGACTTGCTCGCCAGGTGCGAGATATATGCCTCCGCGGACGAGACGACTCGGGGACAAAAAAACAACACCGTAAACAATCTGCAGGTCGCAATGAAGCCGACAGACAAGAAAAGGTCTGAGGCGGCCGACCCGGCACCGAGCCCGGGAGATTCAAAGAAGCAGAAGTCCAGTAGGGATCAGACCTACCGGCACCCATACAAGACATTCGAGTATTACACTCCGTTGAACACCTCGATGACGGAGATCCTCGAAGTGATTAAAAACGATCGGAACCTCCGACCACCGCCAAAAGCACTCGGCAGTGGAAGGAATAAGGACCACTCCCGTTTCTGTCGCTTCCATCGCGACTACGGCCATGAAACAGAAGAATGCAAGTACCTCAAAGGGGAGATTGAGGACCTCATCAGACGAGGATACTATGGCAACTTCGTTCGGCACGCAGACAGGGGACCAGCCCCTGCTCGGAGGGATCGCGGGTTACCGCCTCCACCTCCGAGAAATCCACAACCCAACAACTGCCGTGCGGACGCGGGCAATAATCAGAACGCCGCTAGGAGGGATGACATAGACCCTGATGGTGGGACGGCTCCCCCCACACAATGGGTCGGCGCCATCCAATTTGGCACAGTAGGAAGCTCGTCAGGAGGGCAAAGAGAAAGAGTTCCGATGAAAGAAAGACTCGGAGGCCGACAACATACCCAGTCCGAGTCCATCTCGGCTTGCCCAGAGCCCGAAGTCCGACGAAAAAGGAGAAAGAAGTCCCACCCAGCCTCGAAGAGAAGAAAGGCCGAACGTAGGTTTGTCGGCAGTCCGCCTCAGGAGGACCGACCGCGCACAGCAATTGGTTTGCGCATCCCTGGTGACAGTGGGGTCTATGCCATCACCAAGGGACCTCAAGACGAGGGCAAGCCAGTCCTCACAATCATAGGAGGACCCGCCGCCGGGAACACCTCCAACAGGTCAGCAAAGGCCTACTCCCGTCTGGTGGCCAAGACTGAGTGGCCGTCGAAGAGAGCCCGGACTGGAGAAGTCATTACCTTCAGCGATGAAAATCTAGTCAACGTCGTGGTCCCCCATGAAGATGCCCTTGTCTTCACGGCCGGGATCGGGCACTGCGATGTTGCAAAGTGCCTAGTAGACACCGGGAGCTCGGTGGACATTATATTCTACCATGCATATCCGAGGATGCAGCTGACGGACGACCAGCTCCGTCCCGTCACTTTCGACCTTATCAGCTTCTTTGGGGACCCAGTCACAATAAAAGGGGGCATCCAGTTGCCTGTCATTCTCGGCCAGAAGCCCAGGCAGTGACAAGTAGTGATCGAATTCATGGTGGTTGATCGACCATCTGCTCATAATGTCATCCTCGGCAGGCCCTCGCTGAACAAATTAAAGGCCTGTATTTCCACCTACTACCTGGTGATGAAATTCTCGACAGAGGACGGAGTCGGAGAGTGCCGAACAGACCAGGACACTTCGCGGAGGTGGTATGCCACCGAGCTGAAAAACAGTCAACGCGCCTTGAAGTCGGCACAGGTGAACATGGTAGATGTTCCGAAGGACCCCTCTCCCAACCGAATAGAACCCGCGGAGGAACTTCTGCAAATCCCGATTGCGGACGATCAGCCAGAGAAGACATTCCAGGTCGGCTCCTTGCTGCCCGAGGAACAAAGGGAAGAACTGATTGAATTCCTAAGGTAGAATCTCGACGTCTTCGCATGGTCGGCCTCTGTGATGCCGGGGATACCTAGGGAAGTAATTGAACACCACCTAGCAGTTGACCCGCAGCATCGGCCGGTGCGACAAAAGAAGAGAAGTTTTGCACCCACTCGACAGTCTGCATAGACGAGGAGGTACAGAAGCTGCTAGCAGCAAACTTCATATGGGAGGTCGACTACCCGGACTAGTTGGCCAACGTGGTCATGGTGCCAAAGTCTAACGGAAAATGGCGGATTTGCATAGACTTCACCGACCTCAATAAAGCCTTCCCAAAGGACAGCTATCCGCTGCCGCGCAACGACCAGCTGATTGATGCCACGGCCGGACATGAACTGCTGAGTTTCCTTGACGCATACTCCGGCTACAACCAGATAAAGATGCAGAAGGCCGACGAAGAGTGCACATCCTTCGTCACAAATCAGGGGCTCTTCTGCTACACGGTCATGCCTTTTGGCCTCAAAAATGCAAGAGCCACCTATCAGAGGCTGGTCAACAAAGTCTTCAGACGACAGATTGGCCGCAACATGGAGGTGTATGTGGACGACTTCTTTGTCAAGAGTCGACAATCTGGTCGGCACCTGGCCGACCTCGGTGAAGCATTCCAGGTCCTCCCAAGGCACAACATGAAGCTCAACCCTACAAAGTGCACCTTCGGAGTTGGATCAGGAAAATTCTTGGGAATCATGATCTCACAGAGCGGAATCGAGGCAAATCCTTCAAAAATCAAGGCAATCCTAGACATGGCCGCGCCAACCAGAGGGAAACAGGTACAGGAGCTGAATGGCCGAATAGCCGCACTCGGCCGCTTCATGTCCAAGTCAGCCGAGCGCTGCCTCCCTTTCTTCAAAACTCTGAAGGGAGCCGGGAAGTTCGAATGGACCGAAGAGTGCTAGAGAGCCTTTGAAGACCTGAAGGCGTATTTATCTTCGCCCCCCTACTGGTGAAGCCAAACCCGGGGGACGAGTTGCAGTTGTACCTCGGAGTATCCGACCGCGCAGTCAGCGCCGTCCTGATAAAGGAGGAAGACAAGATCCAGCGGCCGATCTATTACGTCAGCAAAGTACTGCTCGACGCGGAAACCAGGTACAAGCCGATTGAGAAACTAGCGCTTGCCCTGGTCACCTCTGCCCGGAAGCTCTGGCCGTACTTCCAGGCATATCCGATATCGGTGCTCACAAACACACCACTGAAGAAGGTGTTGTCGAAGCCCGACGTATTCGGACGACTCATAAACTGGGCAGTAGAGCTCGGTGAGTTCGACATTAGGTACGTCCCCAGAACGGCCATCAAAGCACAAGCCCTGGCGGACTTTATCATCGAAAGTACCCTACCTGATCAGGATTTCGCAGAACCTCAGGTGGTACTGCCTTCGGAGCAAGCTGAAGCCGCCTGGATCCTGAACTTCGACGGTTCCTCCATGGAAAACAAAGCAGGGGCAGGAATAATTTTGAGAAGCCCGGAAGGATTTAAAATACGATCCGCCATCAGATTCGGGTTCAGGGCGACCAACAACGAGGCCGAGTACGAGGCTTTACTAGCCGGACTCAGATTGGCCAAAAGCCTAGCCGTCCGTCGGCTAGTGATACAGGGCGACTCTCAGTTAGTCATTCACCAAGCACAAGGAGACTACGAGGCCAGACAGCCCGGGATCCAGAAATACCTCGAGAGGGTAAACTCGGCCATTGCAACCTTCCAAAGCGCCGAGCTATAGTATGTCGGCCGCGAAGAAAACACCGAAGCAGATGAACTATCAAGGTTATCCCTAGAAGACATCCATGCGATGGACTCTGCCGTGTACGTGGAATTCTTGGACCACGCCAACACCTCTGTTGAAGTCGTAGCCCCGTCGGAGTCGCATCCAGTTGGTACGACGACATATATCAATACCTCCAAACGGGCACCCTTCCGACTGACAGGAAAGATGCTCGCCACATCCAAGTCAAGTCCCGGCAATATACCATACACAATGATGTACTGTACAGGAGATCTTATACCCTACCGCTGCTTAGGTGCCTGCGGTCAGACGAGGCCGAGAGCGTTATGAGAGAGGTCCATGAGGGCATATGCGGCCGACACCAAGGCGGACGATCGCTCTTCCAAAAGATCCTCCGCCAAGGCTACCATTGGCCGAAAATGCACGACGATTGCATCGAGCTGGTCCGCAGATGCGACAAGTGCCAGTTCTATGCACCTGTACAGCATGCTCCGGCCGCTCCATTGCAGCCGATCACAAGCCCCCTCCCCTTCGCCATATGGGGTATGGACATCATGGGGCCCTTCCCCAAAGCCACTTATCAACGGAAATACGTCATAGTAGCCATTGATTACTTCACCAAATGGATCGAAGTCGAAGCCGTGGCCAAGATCGACACCCACAAATGGGAACAATTCTTCCGGCACTCTGTCATGTACAGGTTCGGTGTACCGAGGATCCTTGTGACGGACAGTGGCACTCAGTTCTCTAGTGCATCCTTCGCAAACTTTTGCGAAGAGTTCCGAATAGACCACAGGTTTGGGTCAGTCGGACATCCGCAAACAAGCGGCCAAAACGAGGCCACCAACAAAACAATATTGGTCGGCCTGAAAAAGATGGTGGCAGACTAGAAAGAGAAATGGGTAGACATGTTACCCAGTATCGTCTGGTCGTACAGGATAACCAGCCGAACACCCACCGGGGAGACGCCCTTCATGCTTGCCTTCGGCACGGAGGCAGTCGTCCCCATCGAAGTGTTCCATCCCACTTTCCGAATGCTGAACTTCAACGAGCACACCAACTCCGAAGACCTACGGACAAACCTTGACAACCTCGAGGATGTGCGCGAATCGGCAGCATTCCGAATGGCAGACTACCAGCAGACTACAGCCCGGCATTACGACAAGACAGTCCAACTTAAACAATTTAAGGTCGGAGATCTTGTCCTCCGAAAGACTGCAATCTCCGACCCCACCAATCAGGGGAAGATGGCCAAAAACTGGGAAGGGCCATACCGCGTACTAAGGACAGGACGACCAGGCTCTTACAAGTTGGTCACCATGGACGGCGACGAAATTCCGAGGACATGGCATGCCACCAATCTTAGGAAATATTATCAGTAGTCCAGTCTTATACAAAATTTCAGTTTTTTAATTTTACTTATAATACCGGACCATATGAGGGCATCCGCTCTTCTTCTTTGAATACAAGGCAGTACCATTCAGTCATAACAACATTATCTGTGCATTCTACCGGCCCAGCCGATTGCAAACATAGAGGTCTCACTCGTACCTTCCGACCATGGTCCACAAGTAGACCATGCTCGCATGAAGGCCATATCTTCCTACCAAGGTCCACAAGCAGACCAAGGTAGCATGAAGACCATACTCGTACCTTCCGACCATGGTCCACAAGCAGACCATGCTCGCATGAAGGCCATATCTTCCTACCAAGGTCCACAAGCAGACCAAGGTAGCATGAAGACCATACTCGTACCTTTCAACCATGGTCCACAAGCAGACCATGCTCGCATGAAGGCCATATCTTCTTACCAAGGTCCAAAAGCAGACCAAGGTAGCATGAAGACCATACTCGTACCTTTCGACCATGGTCCACAAGCAGACCATGCTCGCATGAAGGCCATATCTTCCTACCAAGGTTCACAAGCAGACCAAGGTAGCATGAAGACTATACTCGTACCTTCCGACCATGGTCCACAAGCAGACCATGCTCGCATGAAGGCCATATCTTCCTACCAAGGTCCACAAGCAGACCAAGGTAGCATGAAGACCATACTCGTACCTTCCGACCATGGTCCACAAGCAGACCATGCTCGCATGAAGGCCATATCTTCCTACCAAGGTCCACAAGCAGACCAAGGTAGCATGAAGACCATACTTGTACCTTTCGACCATGGTCCACAAGCAAACCATGTTCGCATGAAGGCCATATCTTCCTACCAAGGTCCACTAGTAGACCAAGGTAGCAAGAAGACCATACTCGTACCTTCCGACCATGGTCCACAAGCAGACCATGCTCGCATGAAGGATAAGCCCATCTCCCCACCACGGTCCATCAGAGGACGAAGGCAGCATGGGAACATCTCGTACTAAGTGCCCTCGGCTAGCCTTTGGACCAAGTCGATAACACTTTCGGGGTAGGAAGGCAGTCGAAACAAAATACTACGCAGCCGAAATCGAAGTCGGGAAGTTTCCTAATGATTACCGGATTCGGAGTCGTGGGGTTTCCTAACTATTATAAGCTACTCGGCCTTATCTACTTGGAAGAAAAAGAAGACACAATGGAAGAAATAAATTTTCATTGATGAGAGCCCTAAAAGGGCAATATTATAGGTATGAGAATATTACAAAAAAAAAAAATATACAAAATTTTACAAAGGAAACGCCTTCTCAAGATCGGCCGTCTCAGATGCCGGGCCCGCAGCTATAGGGTTCGCCAGATCCTCGACAGGCAGTGAAAGTATGGGGAGCTCCACCAGTGGGGTCTGCTACACCTCGTAGGGGGGAAGGTCATCCGGGCGCAGGGGCAACCTTTTATCCTTAGCCGGCTCCACCAAACCTTCTTCAGTGGCGGGCAGAGCCTCCTCGGATGCCGAGGCCCTCAGTTCTTCAATTTGGGCGACAATCGGAATTGTCGACCAGTTTATCTTGAGGACCCCTTGTCCCTCAACTGATCCCTTAAGTACATCACACCCCTCTCGAAGTAGCCGCTGGCTGCCTCGTCAACTTCTTCATCGAACTGGGCCGATGACTTGTACTCGCCGACGGCCCGAGCCAACCTCGCCTGGTGATCCTCCTCGGCCTTGATTAGTGCCTCCCTAGCACTCCGAGCATCATCCTCAGACTTCTTCAGACGCTCCTTCAGCTTCTGCTTTGCCTGCACCTCAGCCTGCAGGTCCTCCTCGGCCTTCTTCCATCCGTCCTCGGAAGACCGGAGCTTCTTTTCAGTGGAGAGCACCTTCTTGCGCTCCTCGCCAAGATCAACCTCGGCCTTGGTCAAGGACGTCTGGAGGGTGGTCTTCTCCTTAACGAGGCCCTCGACCTCCGATGATTTATTTGCAAAGTTCTCCTCGGTGGCCTTCAAGGCCTCGCGCAAGGAGATTTCCAGAACCTCCTTCTCGTCCAAGTCGACATACGCGCGGCACAGTCTTTCGCTAAGCTCGGCGAAGAGGTTGGTAGCTTGCACTAGAGACAAAAATTGGCCGATCAGTATATATGGAAACACAACAAAAATGACAATCAGGGGCCGATCAGTACCTAGGCGCAAGCAGTAAACCCGCGGGAGTAGATTTCCTCGTGAAGTAGGCCGGCCGTGAACTTGATGTCTTCCGACAGGTGCCCCTCCGTGACCACGATCCTGGCCGCCCTCTAGCTCTTAAAGACCGAGTCCGTAGGCCTCAGTTTGAGCGCAGGGTGGAAGGTCGTCATCGTGGCCACTTGCTTCTCGCCCTATTGGCGAGCTACACCCTCAGCCTCCTCTCTGGTGGCCCCGGAGGCCCCCGTCAGATCGACGACCTTGGGGCTGCTGCCAACCCCCTTGGCCTTGGAAGCGGCAACACCCTTGGCCTCGGCTGCCGAGGGGACGACCGTCTGCAAAGGCTGGACGTCCATCACACCCCCTCGGGCAGGCTGGACTTCCTTCGTCGCAGCCTCAGCCGTTCTCTCCTCTCCACTGCCGAGCCAAGGAGCCGGCCTCTTCTTGTATATGTCGGCTAGGAGCTCGGCAGCCGACTTGATCTTCTTCTTTGGGGGCTCCTCGAGCATGGGCTCCTTACCCTTGGCCTCTGCTATGGCTGCTGGTCCCCTCCGAGGGTGGGAATCTGCCTCGCCGCTGACAGGTTGAACTTTGGATCCCGCTCGGCCGCTCGTGAGCTGAACCCCCTTTTCGGCGTCGGCCTTCCGTTTGGCCATTATCCGAGCAACGATCTTGTTGTCCCTGAAGTTCACTTCAATAAGAAGATGGTCAGTAACATAAACAGAACAGTTGAGCAAAATCAAGTCCTAATGTTATTAAACTCACTGAGAAGACCGTGTTCGGACAACTGTATGGGGTCCGCAAGGTCAGAGAGGCGCACAGTCTCCCCGGCCATCATCTTCTTCAGAGTCCTCTCCTCCGTCGTCAGGAAGGGAATTTTATTGAACCTTGTGGCATCGACCACCAACCAAACGTTCGACAGAGGGAGAGGCGGACCGCCAGCGGGAGGGCCCACGAAGAAGAACTTGTCCTTCCACCCGTGGATGGAGGAAGGTTTCTAGGAGATGACCGGGAGCTTCTTCCCGCCCCTTTGGCTAAAGAAGTACCACCCGGTCATAGCCCGAGCTTCGTTCAAACTAGTCAGCGGAAAGACCGACCGGAAGAGGTTCGCGGTCAGAGTCTCGCCAAGACAGCGGACGAACATGATGAAGGCAAAGATGCACCGCCACCCATTCGAAGCGAGTTGGGAGGGGGCGATGCGGTACGTCTGCAGAATTTTTACAACTAAGGGGTGGAAGGGGAACCTAAACCCTGATTTCAGAGTGTGCTCGTACACACAGATCTCCGACGTGAGCACGGTGCAAGCCTGTTCGTCGGAGGTAGGGAGCTGAGCGCGGACGTTTGTCATGGGCTCTTCGAGCTGGTATGCCCGGCAGATCGATAACAAAGTCACCTCGGTCTTGACCTTACTCGGAACTTTCCAGGCTGGAACGGTAGCGAAGGACGCTACCGACGGTCGGCCACCCCTCTGGCGAAAAGCCTGTTGGGGCGGAGGGCCCGTGGGACGACCGCGCTCTTCCGCCTCAGAGGAACTCTTCTCAAATTCCTCTGGGCCGAAAGCCCTGGATTCATCAGACCATCCTCCCGAAGAGGAAGATGATCCGTCAGAAGAAGAAGAAGTTTGGGACTGGGTCATTCTTCTGGTCACTCTCACCATACCGAAAGACGTGACGCTGTTAGAAGAGAAACTACTGAGCATGAATAGAAAGGGGAATGATTAGAAGACTTACTGGTTGTAGAAAAGATGACCGAGTGCACGAATGGAAGCTTGAAGACAAAGATCGACTGGACTCCGAGTGCTCTAGTAGAACTCCGATCGTAGTTGAAGCAAATGGTCGAATGAATGAAGTGGAAAGGTATTTATAGGGCGAGCGACCGAGAACTGTCTCTTCGGGTTCCGGACACGCGTTTCAGTTCCATTGGCTGTCCTCTGCCACGTCAGACGCGACGTGACTGATTGACGTGTGCAATGATGGCACTCCTTCTCGAGGCACTCCGCCTCCTGTGGACCGTCGGATTAGTGTGAGGATCCGTGTGAAATACGGTCTCAGCCGTCCAATGCACTCGGTCGATTCGAGGACGAGTAGCATTTAATGGCATTCGTTCTCAAGGCGCACCGCCACTCGGTGTTCGTTGGATCATGGATCGATCCGCGTCAAAGTGGGAGATCGACGGTTGAGCACTCTTGCATAAACCGAGACTGATGCCTCGAGCCCCATGCCTTAATCAAACGTGCAGACGGAGCGCAACCGCCTCTTCTTGGGAACAGCCTGTCATTCAATGCATCTATCCATCTGGTATTCAGCCTCGTACGATGCGGGTCTCAACAGTAAACTTATTGCACTGCCGAATTCGCTGCATCCGACAGCGCAAGGGGCATCTGTTAGGAGGGAAATGATCCATCCACTTAAAATCTTACACGTGTCAAGTTGCACCTTCGGAGCCCGAGCGCTCGGAGTGTCTCGCACTCGGCTTTATGTATTCGGCCTATTTTGCATACGGTTTCTCATGCGCTCGGCCTCTCTGGTAGCGCTCGGAGTCTCAGTCCTACTCGGCTATGGTTCTCAGAAGGAAGCCAGAGTCCTAATGTGATTAAGACTACCCCCGAGGAGTCCTTCTCCAAGTCTGATACGGCACCGATTATCCCGGTCGGTCGTTACTCACACGTTGACGTGTCAGTCTCAGAGCTGACCGACTTAGCTTCCTTGGCTAAGGTCTCCGACTCCTACTCGGAGTCTATCACCCAGGTGTCCTCTAGTCCGACACATGGCAGTCCTATTGGCAATCTACTTCCCTGAGTCCTGGTGCCTCCATGCTTCTTCCCAATCTATAAGTAGAGGTCATCCCTCAAGGTAAACCCTAATGCACTTACGCACCCACAAGCTGTTATTGTTTATCCTTCATGCTTAAACTCATTCATCGTCCCACTCTCTCTAAACTGGAGGTAGCTTTATGCTACCTCTTGACTGTTTACTTTGGGAATCTAACTTAGGCATCGGAGGGTACTCGGGGCTTAGGCGCCCCCTCCTTTGTCTCATCTCTGTGATTGCAGGTCATTCAGAGCGCGGATCAACGGGCGATTTCCAACCGTAACAGTATCAAATACATGTCTTTAATAAATCCAAATAAAGAAAACTAAAAATATAATCGAATACACATGAGTTGCACTCACAAGAGGAGTCATGTGTATCCACTTCATCTTTAACTTCCATCACCGCCACGTGCCCGTACACTGGAGCATTGACATAATCTTCGACGGTAGTACCTGCATCATCAACTAAAAATATTCGACGTCGAGAGGGTGAGCACACATCATGGCTCAGTGAGCAAACAAAACAATGCAACAATACATATGCATGCAGTCAATTTATATCTTTGGTCTGGTTTAAAGTTTGCAATGCGCAATAGAAAGGTTGGGTGGTCAAAGGTTAACGTTTATTGACCCCACCTCTATACACAGGGTGTGGAAGTCCACCCAAAGGCTAACGTTTATTGTCGTCCCCATCCACCCTACCATAACATTGTACAACAAAGGTTAACATTTATTGTTGTACAGTGCCATACCAACACGTAAGCCCGTGCTGGTGAGGGCTTGCAAACTAGGCTCGCAACTAACCAATCCTAATGCCAAATAGTGTATCCATGGCCTTACCCCATCATCCCTCAGAACGTCCATAGAGATAGAGCTAAAGCCCCCCAATAGAGTCAGAGACTACAAGGACCGAGACCACCTCCCCTAATACTTTACGACGTAATAGTTCTGCTAAAGTAATGGTGATACGACGATGCTAATGCACAAGACTTGAGTTAGAGATAGAGCTAAAGTGCTGAGACCCGCCAAAGGTTAACGTTTATTGACGTTCCCATCACACCTCCCCTGATACTCGCTCGCATCAACTACACCAACCACACACATACATTCACATGCCTATTTCTATCAACATCATCATCATCATGTTATAAACAATAAAGTAAATATGCATGAACAAATAATAGAAATATTGGATGACATGTTGTATGCACATTACAAACATATTCGCATAGGATCAAGCATGGCATTGGACTCAAGAAAAGAGAAAATAGTTTGTTATTAACCAATTAGTTTAGAGTTTTGTTTCCTCACCTTAGCTTGCTAATAGATCCTCTTACAAGCTTTAAGATCACCTTTATATTGTTATTATATTGCTAGAAGACCTAACAAAGTCGATAGAATTTAATTAGAATTAATTCTGAATTTAAAAACCATTCTGCTAACTGGGGGTTGGAGGTAGGGTCGGAGTAATGAACGACCCTGGGTGCAACCACCCCTATTCTGGACTTTCCGAACACTGGGGGTCGATACTCAGGGTCTGGTAGGGTTGATTGGCCATCGACCCCCATGCGACCCCCTGTGGGTTTTAGTCGATTTTCTTCCTTCAATCCATTCTTTGTGTTTGGGGTCCAATGGCTTGTTCCTATAATCCAAAATACACATGTTCTATGGTCTAGAACCATGATTCTACCACCTATATGGCTTTCATGATTTTCCCCCATGGTTTTCCATGAAAACCTAACCATAGGTTGATGGTTTGGGTTTCTCCGAGATCATACTCTCTGCATTATCTACCCTAAGGTCTTTAACAATTCATGGAATTAGTATCCATACCTGAGAAGAATACTCCTTCTCTGCAACTCTTCTCCCTTGGCCTTCTTCTCTTCCCTCTCTTCTCTACAATTTTCTCTCTCTATCCCTCTCTCTCTCTCTCTCTCTTTCTTTGTCTACTCTCTCTCTTTCAACATCTCTCTTTTTCTCACTCTCCCTTTTTACATCTCTCTCACCCTTTCTCTCCCTTTCTTCTACTTTTTTCTCTCTCTCACTTTATACTTCTCTCTCATTCTCTTTCTTTTTCTCTCTCTCCCTTTCCATCTCTCTCTCTCTCTATTTCTCTTCCTCTCTTTCTTTCTCTAAACTTATCTCTCCCTCCCTTTCAACATATTTCTCTCTCTACTCTCTTTTTACTTCTCTCTATCTCTCTCTCTCTTTCTATTCCCTTTTAATTCTCTCTCCCCCTTCTACTTCTCTCTCACTCTCTCTATTTCTCTCTCCCACTCTCTTTTTCTACTTCTCTCTCTCTGTGTTTTTTCTCTTTAACACACTCTCTCTCTGCCTCTCTCCCTTTCTCTCTCTTTCTATGTCACACCCCAATTCCGTACATTTCAGAATGGTGTGATGAACCGCTAAATAACCAATGGTTCAACCAGGATCTCAAATAGGCTATCCCCGCATTACCTGAACCTTCATACACTCACCATCATAATCAGAGTAAATACACAATAGCGGAAGTCTTATAAATAAATGAACTGAGAACTAAAATGATATCCATAAATAATAGCAAATTATTCTATGTTTAACTGAGACAAAAATATTTAAGTACCAAATACATGTCTTATAAATCCAATAAAGATACCTATAAAAATATCTAGTCAAATACACACGAGTTGCACTCGCAAGAGGAGTCGTGTGTATCATCTTTAGCTCCAGCTTCCATTGCTGCTACCGTCCCATACGTAGAAGCATTCATATAGTCTTCAACTGTGTAACCTGCATCATCAACTAAAAATATTCGACGTCGAGGGGTGAGCACACAACACGGCTCAGTGAGTAGCCAAAACAATGCAACATTACATATGCATGCACATTCATTTATCTCTTTGGTCTGGTTTATAGTTTGCAATGCGCAATAGAAAGGTTGGGTGGTCAAAGGTTAACATTTATTGACACCGCCTCTATACACAGGGTGTGGAAGTCTGCCCGAAGGTTAACGTTTATCGTCGTCCCCATCCACCCTACCATAACATTATACAACAAAGGTTAACGTTTATTGCTATATAATGCTATACCAACACGTAAGCCCCTGGCGAGGGCTTGCAAACTGGACTTGCTACTAACCAATCCTAATGCCAAACAGTGTATCCAAGGCCTCACCCCAGCATCCCTCAGAATGTCCATAGAGATAGAGCTAAGGCCCCCCGGTAGAGTCAGAGACTACAAGGACTGGGACCACCTCCCCTGATACCCTACGACACAATAGTTCTGCTAAGGTAATGGCGATACGACGATGTCAATGCACAAGACTTGAGTTGGAGATAGAGCTAAAGTGCTGAGACCCGCCAAAGGTTAATGTTTATTGTCGTTCTTGTCACACCTCCCCTAATACTCGCTCGCATCAAGTACATCAACCACACACATACAAGCACATGCCTATTCCTATCATCATCATCATCATCATGTTATAAACAATAAAGTAAATATGCATGAACAAGTAATAGAAATATTGGATTGCATGCTGTATGCACATTACAAATATATTTGCATAGAATCAAACATGGCATAGGACTCAAGAATTAGAAAACAGTTTATTATTAACCGATTTGGTTTGGAGTTAAGGTTCCTCACCTTAGTTTGCTATAAGATACTTTTCCAAGCTTTAAAATCACCTCTACAGTGTTATTATAGTGCTAGCAAACCTAACAAAGTCGATAGAATTTAATTAGAATTAATTTCGAATTTAAGAACCATGTTGTTAACTGAGGGTCGATGCTCAGGATACATAGGGTCGATGGGTCTATCGACCCTACCCTCTGTCTGAACTTCCCGAATGCTGAGGGCCGATGGTCAGGGTGCCTAGGGTCGATGGGTCTATCGACCCTGTGTGCGACCCTCGGTGCACTCTGGTCCAATTTCTACTTTTTAATTCATTCTTCGTGTTTGGGGTCCTATGGCTTGCTTCCACATTCCATTAAACATTCATTCCACGGTCTAAAACCGTGATTCATCCTCTTAAATAGCTTTCATGCATTCTCCTAGGTTTTCCATGAACACCTAACCATGGATGGATGGTTTGGGTTTCTCTGAAATCCTACACTCAACCATATCTAACCTAAGGTCTGTAGAAACTCATGGAATTAGTATCCATACCTGAGAAGATTACTTTTCTCTGGAAATTCTTCTCTTTTTTGCTAAGTCTCCTTCCTTGCCTCTTTTCTTCCTCTTTTCCTTCTTCTCTCTTTCTCTCAATTCAATTAGGGTTGTGAAAGGAGTGAAAGTGGCTTAGGGACGTCCTTTAAATAGAGTAGGAATGTCCTATAATAGTCCCATTGAGATTTGGAAAGAATCCCAATCGAAAATTAGGAAATTTCCTAATTTCAGTTTCGGCGGCAAGTGAGGGTCGATGAGAGGGTCGATGATCCCGTCGACCCTGTGGTCTGACACTGTCCGACCCTCTCCCAAATTTTAAGGGTCTGAGTTTCTGTTTTGGGAGGGTCGACCCTGTTTAGCTGGGTATGCGACCCTTCCTCTATTTTAAGTGTTTTTGGGTCGATTTGATACCTGGGATCCCGCTCTTCTTCACGCCCTTGGTCCATTTGCCTCGACCATGATGGGTGAACCAGGTTCAAGGTGGTAAGACCGGGTTAGTTTGACACGGGTCTTACATTTTACTTCTCTCTCTTTCTCCCTCTCTCCCTCTTTACTTTTCTCCATCCCTTCCCACTTCTCTCTTTCTCTTTCTCTATCACTTTCCCTATCTCTTTCTACTTCTCTCTCTTTTTACTTTTCTCCCTATCCCTTGCAACTTCTTTCACTCTCTCTCTCTCTTTCTACTCCCCTCTCTCTCATTCTCTTTCTACTTCCATCTCTTATTCTACTACTCTCTCTCCACTTCTCTCTCTCTCTCTTTCTCTCCCACTCTCTGCTTTCTCTCTCTCTTCCTACTTTTCACTCACTCTACTTCTCTCTCTATCTCTCTCTCTCTCTCTCACTCTCTCACTCTCTCACTCTCTTTTTACTTCTCTTCCTCTCTTTCTCTCTTTCTCTCACTTTCTCTTCCTACTTCTCTCTCCCTACTTCTTTATCTCTCTCTTTCTCTCTCCTGTCTCAACTTCTTTATATTTCTCTTCTTAAATTTTTCCCTCTCTCTCCTTCTCTTTCTCTCTCTCTCTCTCTCTCTCTCTCTCTCTCTCTCTCTCTCTCTCTCTCTCTCTCTCTTTCTACTCCCATTCTACTCTTTTCTATATCTCTCTCTTTTTCTTTGTACTTCTCTCGCTTTCTACTTCTCTTTCTCTCTTTCTACTACATCTCTCACTCTCTTCCTTCCTCTCTCCTTCTCTCTCTTTCTCTTTCCACTTCGCTCTCTTTCACTCACACTCTCTCTCACTTTCTACTTCTCTCTCTCTACTTCACTCTCTCTCTCTCTAACTTTCTATCTCTCCCTTTCTCTCACTCTTTTTCATTCTCTTTCTGTTTCTCCCTCTCTCTTTATCCCTCTATTTCTCTTTCTCTTTTTCTCTCTTTCTTGTTCTTCTCTCTCAGTCCCTCTCTCTTACTTCTTCTCTCTCCCTCACATTCTTCTTTTTCTCTCTCTCTCTTTTTCTACTTCTCCCTTTTTACTTCTCTCTATTTCTCTCACCCTCTCTCTTTCTACTTTTCTCTCTCTCTTCCTCTCTCTTTCTACTTCTCCCACTTTTTCTCTGTCTCTCTCTCCCTCTCTCTCTCTTTCAACTCTCACTCTCTCTTTTTGCTTTTCTCTCTCTTTCTCTCCCTCTCTCTCTCTCTCACTCTCCCTCTCTCTTTTTCTCTCTCCCTTTCGCTTTCTACTTCTCAATTTCTATTACTCTTTCTCCCTCTCTCTCTCTCTCTCTCTCTCTCTCTCTCTCTTTCTCTCTCTCTCTCTTTCTACTTCTCTCTCCCTCTTTCAACTTCTTCTCTCTCTCACTCTTTCCCTCTCTCTTTCTCTTTCTACTTCTCTTTTTCTCTTTCTACTTCTCTCTCTCTCTCTCTCTCTCTCTCTCTCTCTCTCTCTCTTTCTATGTCTCTCTTTGTCTCTCTATCTCTCTCTCTCTCTCTATCTCTCTCTCTCTGTCTCTCTCTATCTCTATCTCTCTCACTTTTTCTACATCTCTTTCCCTCTCTCCCTCTCTCATTCTTCTTCTACTATGCTCTCTCTCTCACTCTTTCTCTCTCTCCCTTTCTACTGCTCTCTCTTTACTTCTCTCTCCCCCCTCTCTCTCTCTGTCTTTCTTTCTACTTCCCTTGCACTCTCTTCTCTATCTCTTTCTCTCTCTTTTCTTTCAACTTCTCTCTCTCTCTTTTCTTTCCACTTCTCTCTCTCACTCTCTCACTTTCTCTCTCTTTCTACTTCCCTCTCTCTCTCTTCTCTCTCTTTTTCTTCATCCCTCTCTCCATTTCTACTTCTCTCCCTTTGTCTTTCTACTTCTTCCTCTTTCTCCCCCTCTATCCATCCCTCTCTTTTTACTCTCTCTCTCTATCTACTTTTCTCTCTCTCCCTATCTCTCTTTCTCTCTCTTTCTCTCTCTCTCTCTCTCTTTCTACTTATCTCTTTCTACTTCTCTCTCTCTGTCTATCTCTTTTGACATTTCTCTTCCTCCCCCCTCTCTCTCTTTCTCTCTATCTCTCTCTTTCCCTCTTCCTCTCTTTCTACTTCTTCCTCTCTCTCTTTTTCTACTTCTCTCTTTTTACTTCTCGCCCTCTCTCTCTCTTTTCTCTCTCTCTTTCTCTTTCTACTTCTCTCTCTCTTTCTACTTTCCCTTTCCCTCTCTCTCTCTCTCTTTATATGTCTCTCTTTGTCTCTCTTTCTCTCTCTCTCTGTTTCTCTTTGTCTCTCTTTCTCTCTCTCTCTATCGCTCTCTCTCCCTCAATTTTCTTACTTCTCTTTCCCTCTCTCCCTCATTTTTCTTGTTCTACTCTCTCTCTCTCTCTCTCTCTTTTTCTCTCTCTCCCTTTCAACTGCTTTCTCTCTCTCTACTTCTCTCTCACCCCTCTCTCTCTCTCTCTCGGTCTCTCTTTCGACATCTCTCTCTCACTTCCTACTTCCCTGCCACTCTCTTCTCTATCTCTTTCTCTTTCATTTCTTTCAAGTTCTCTCTCTCTTTCTCTTTTCATTCCACTTCTCTCTCTCACACTCTCACTTTCTCTCTCTTTTTACTTCCCTCTCTCTCTTCTCTGTCTTTTTCTTCATCTCTCTCTCTACTTCTCTCTCTTTCTACTTCTCTTTCTCTCTCACTTTCATCTTTTTATCTTTCTATATCTCTCTTCTCTCTCTCTCTCTCTCTCTCTCTCTCTCTCTCTCACAATCTTTCTACTCCTCTATCTCCCCCACGTTCCACTTCTGT
>CM053273.1:49427991-49470491 GCA_028583415.1 Protea cynaroides | reverse complement strand
TCTTTTAACTTCAATCACTCTCTCTACCTCTCTCTCTTTTTTTGTTTTTCTCTCTCCTCTCCTTCTACTTCTCTCTCTACTTTTTTATCTCTCTCTTTCTCTCTCACTCTGTCTTCTCTTTGCACATCTCTCTCTCTCTCTCTTTCTCTTTCTACTTCGCTCTCTCGTCGCTCTATCTCAAACTCACTCTCTCCCTTTACTTTTCTCCTTCTACTTCTTTCTCTCCCACTCTCTCTCTTTCTCTCTCTCTTTCTACTTCTCTCTCCCTCTTAATTTTTACTTCTCCCTCATTCCATTTCTCCCTCACTCTCTCCCCCTCTCACTTTCTATAGTCTCTCTCTCTAATTCAACTTCTCTCTCTCTCATCTCTCTTTCTCTGTCTCTCTTTCTACTTGTCTCCCTCTCACTCTCTCTCTCTTTCTCTTTCTACATTTCTCTCTCTCTCTCTCTCTGTATCTTCTTATTCTTTCTCTCACTCACTCTTGCTCTGTCTCTTTCGACTTCTCCATCTGTCTCTCTCACATTCTCTCCCATTTTACTTCTTTCCTCCTCTCTTTCTTTCTCTCTCTTTCTCTTTCTACTTCTCTTTCTTTCCCTCTCTCTCTCTCTCTCCCTCTCTCTCTTTCTATTTCTCCCACTTTCTCTCTCTCTCTTTCTCTCTCTCTCTCTCTCTCCCTCACTCTCCCTCTTTCTACACTCTCTCTCCCATTCTACTTTCCTCCCTCTTTCTTTCTCACTCTCTCTCTCTCTCTCTCTCTCTCTCTCTCTCTCTCTCTCTTTCTACTTCTCAATTTCTACTACCCTCTCTCTCTCACTCTCTCTTTTTCTCTCTCATTCAACTTCTCTATTTCTACTTTTCTCTTTCTACTTTTCTTTCTCTCTCTTTCTACTTCTCCCTCTCCCTCTCTCTCTTTCTCTCTCTCTCTCTTTCTCTTTTAACTTCTCTCTCTTTTCTACTTTTCTCCCTCACTCTCTCTCTCTCTTTCTATCTCTCTTTGTCTCTCATTCTCTCTCTATCTCTCTCTCTCTGTCTCTCTTTCTCTCTCTTTCTCTATCTCTTTCTCACTTTTTCTACTCTTCTTTCCCTCTCTCTCTCTCTCGTTCTTCTTCTTCTACTCTCTCTCTCTCCCTCTCTCTCTCTCTTTCTCCCTCTCCCTTTCTACTGCTCTCTCTCTACTTCTCTCTCACCCCTCTCTCCCTCTCTGTCTCTCTTTCTACTTCTCACTCTCTCTCTTTCTACTTCCCTTGCACTCCCTTCTCTCTCTCTTTCTCTCTCTTTTCATTCAACTTCTCTCTCTCTCTTTCTTTTCCACTTCTCTCTCTCTCTCTCTCACTCTCCCTTTCCTTTCCACTTCTCTCTCTCTCACTCTCTCACTTTCTACATCCTCTCTCTCTCTCTCTTCTCTCTCTTTTTCTTCATCTCTCTCTCTACTTCTCTCTCTCTCTTTTTACTTCTCCTTCTCTCTCACTTTCATCTTTTGATCTTTTTATTTCTCTCTTTTTTTTTCTCTCTCTCTCTCTCACAATCTTTCTACTCCTCTCTCTCTCCCTCCTCCCACTTCTATCTATTTTCATATCCGTCACTCTTTTAACTTTTCTCTCTCTCTCTCCCCCACTCTATCTATCTCTCTCTCTTTTTCCCTCTCTCTTTCTCTCTCTCTCTCTCTCTCTCTCTCTCTTCTCTCTCTCTCTCTTTCTCTCTCTATTTCTACTTCTCTCTCACTTTCTTCTCTCCCTCTCTCTTGTTCCACTTCTCTTTCTCTTTCTACTTCTCTCTCTTTCACTCTATCTTAATCTCTCTACTTTTTTTCTTCTCTTTCTACTTGTCTCTCTCTATTACGTTCTTCTTGTTCCCTCTCTCTCTCTCTCTCTCTCTCTCTCCCTTTCTATCTTTTTACTTCTCTTTCTGTCTCTCACACACTCTCTCTCTTTCTCTCTATCTCTTTCTTCTTCTCTCTGCCTCTCTCTCTCACTCTCTCTCTCCCTCTTTCTATTTCTCTCTCCCTGTCTCTCTTTTTGTCTCTCTCTCTCACTCTCTCTCTCTCTAGCTCTCTCTCTCTCTTTTGACTTTACTCACTCTCTCTACCTCTCTCTTTTTTGTTTCTCTCTCTCCTCTCCTTTTACTTCTCTCTCTCTACTTTTCTCTCTCTCTGTTTCTCTCTCACTCTCTCTTCTCTTTGCACATCTCTCTCTCTCTCTTTCTCTTTCTACTTCCCTCTCTCGTCGCTCTATCTCAAACTCACTCTCTCCCTTTACTTTTCTCCTTCTACTTCTCTCTCCCTCTCTCTCTCTCTCTCTCTCTCTCTTTCTACTTCTCTCTCCCTCTCAATTTTCACTTCTCCCTCATTCTCTTTCTCCCTCACTCTCTCCCCCTCTCACTTTCTATAGTCTCTCTCTCTAATTCAACTTCTCTCTCTCTCTCTCTCATCTCTCTTTCTCTGTCTCTCTTTCTACTTCTCTCCCTCTCACTCTCTCTCTCTTTCTCTTTTTACGTCTCTCTTTCTACTATTTTCTCTCTCTCTCTCTCTATCTTCTTCTTCTTTCTCTCACTCTCTCTCTCGCTCTGTCTCTTTCGACTTCTCCCTCTGTCTCTCTCTCTTTCTCTCCCTTTTTACTTCTTTCCTCCTCTCTTTCTTTCTCTCTCTTTCTCTTTCTACTTCTCTTTCTCTCCCTCTCTCTCTCTCTCCCTCTCTCTCTTTCAATTTCTCCCACTTTTCTCTCTCTCTTTCTCTCTCTCTCTCCCTCACTCTCCCTCTTTCTACACTCTCTCTCCCATTCTACTTTTCTCCCTATTTCTTTCTTTCTCTCTCACTCTCTCTCTCTCTCTCTCTCTCTCTCTCTCTCTCTCTCTCTCTCTCTTTCTACTTCTCAATTTCTACTACCCTCTCTCTCTCACTCTCTCTTTCTCTCTCTCTCATTCAACTTCTCTATCTCTACTTTTCTCTTTCTACTTTTCTCTCTCTCTCTTTCTACTGCCCCCCTCTCTCCTCTCTCTCTCTTTCTCTTTCAACTTCTCTCTCTTTTTACTTCTCCCCCTCACACACACTCTCTCTCTCTCTTTCTATCTCTCTTTGTCTCTCATTCTCTCTCTCTCTATCTCTCTCTCTGTCTCTCTTTCCCTCTCTATCTCTATCTCTTCCTCGCTTTTTCTACTCTTCTTTCCCTCTCTCCCTCATTATTCTTCTTCTCCTTTCTCTCCCTCCCTCTCTCTCTCTTTCTCCCTCTCCCTTTTTACTGCTCTCTCTCTCTCTACTTCTCTCTCACCCCTCTTTCCCTCTCTGTCTCTCTTTTTACTTCTTACTCTCTCTCTTTCTACTTCCCTTGCACTCCCTTCTCTCTCTCTTTCTCTCTCTTTTCATTCAACTTCTCTCTCCCTCTCTTTCCTTTCCACTTCTCTCTCTCTCTCACTCTCCCTATTTCCTTTCCACTTCTCTCTCTCTCACTCTCTCACTTTCTACATCCCTCTCTCTCTTTCCTCTCTCCCTTTTTCTTCATTTCTCTCTCTACTTCTCTCTTTCTCTTTCTACTTCTCCTTCTCTCAAACTTTCATCTTTTGATCTTTTTATCTCTCTCTTTCTCTCTCTCTCTCTCTCTCTCTCTTTCTCTCTCACAATCTTTCTACTCCTCTCTCTCTCCCTCCTCCCACTTCTATCTCTTTTCATATCCGTCACTCTTTCAACTTTTCTCTCTCTCTCTCTCCCCCACTCTATCTGTAAGCCCCTATCAAACTAACCCGGTCTTACCACTTTGAACCAGGTTTACCCATCATAGTTGAGTCAAATGGACCAAGGGCGTGAAGGAGATCGTGATCCCAGGTATCAAATCGACCCAAAAATACTTAAATTAGTGGGAGGGACGCATACCCAGCAAGGGAGGGTCAGACCCCCCCAAGACAGAAAGTCGACCCTCTGTTTTAAAGGGAGGGTCGGACACATTAGGAAACCTAGGGTCGACAGGATCATCGACCCTCCCATCGACCCTCAGTTGCCGCCGAAACTGAATTTAGAAAATTTCCATAATTTCGATTAGGATTATTTCCTAATCTCAAAGGGACTTATTTTAGGATGTTTCTACTTTATTTAAAGGATGTCCCTAAGCCTCTTTCACTCCTTTTACAATCCTAACTGAATTGGGAGAAAGAGAAGAGAAGAAAGAGAAGAAGAAGATAAACAAGGCAGAGAAGAAAGCAAAAGCAGAAGAGTTGCAGAGAAGGAGTGTTCTTCTCAGGTATGGATACTAATTCCATGAGTTTCTACAGGCCTTAGGTTAGATAATGATGAGAGTGTGATCTCGGAGAAACCCAAACCATTAACCCATGATTAGGTTTTCATGGAAAACCATGGAAGAATACATGAAAGCTATTTAGGTGGGTGATTCATGGTTCTAGACCATGGAATGCATGTTGAATGGACTGTAGGAGCAAGCCATAGGACCCCAAACATGAAGAATGGATTAAAAGGAGGAAAATTGACCAAAACCCACCGAGGGTCGCAAAGAGGGTCGATGACCATCCGACCCTATTTGATCCTGATTATCGACCCTCAGGGTTCTGGAAGTCCAGATTTGGGGAGGGTCGCACCCAGGGTCGATCATGACTCCGACCCTACCTCCGACCCTTAGTTAACAGAATGGTTTTTAAAAAATTAGAATAAATTATAATTAAATTTTAACAATTTTGTTAGGTCTTCTAGCAATATAATAACATTATAAAGGTGATTCTAAAGCTTGGAAGAGTATCTATTAGCAAGCTAAGGTGAGGAAACAGAACTCTAAACTAATTGGTTAATAACAAACTGTTTTCTCTTTTCTTGAGTCCAATGCTATGCTTGATTCTATGCGACTCTGTTTGTAATGTGCATACAACATGTCATCCAATATTTCTGTTACTTGTTCATGCATATTTACTTTATTGTTTATAACATGATGATGATGATGATGATAGGAATAGGCATGTGATTGTATATGTATGATTGGTGTACTTGATGCGAGCGTGTATCAGGGGAGGTGTGATGAGAACGTCAATAAACGTTAACCTTTGGCGGGTCTCAGCACTTTAGCTCTATCTCTAACTCAAGTCTTGTGCATTAGCATCGTGGTATCGCCATTACTTTAGCAGAACTATTATGTCGTAGAGTATCAGGGGAGGTAGTCTCGGTCCTTGTAGTCTCTGACTCTATCGGGGGGCCTTAGCTCTATCTCTATGGACATTCTGGGAGATGTTTGGGTGCGGCCTTGGATACACTGTTTGGCATTAGGATTGGTTAGTTGCGAGCCCAGTTTGCAAGCCCTCGCCTGCAGGGGCTTACGTGTTGGTATGGCACTATACAGCAATAAACGTTAACCTTTGTTGTATAATGTTCATGATTAGGGTAGATGGGGATGACAATAAACGTTAACCTTTGGGCGGACTTCCACACCCTGTGTATAGAGGCGGGGTCAATAAACGTTAACCTTTGACTACCCAACCTTTCTATTGCGCATTACAAACTATAAACCAGACCAAAGATATGAATTGATTCCATTCATATGTACTGTTGCATTTTTTTGTTTGCTCATTGAGCCATGTTGTGTGCTCACCCCTCGACGATGAATATTTTTAGTTGATGATGCAGGTTACACCGTTGAAGATTATGTAAATGCTCCAGTGTACGAGAATGTAGTGGCGATGGAAGTTAAAGTTGAAGTGGATACACATGACTCCTCTTGCGAGTGCAACTCATGTGTATTTGATATTTTCTTAGTTTTCTTTACTTGGATTTATTATGGACATGTATTTGATATTTATTTATGTCCCAGTTGATACAGAATAATTTGCTATTTAAATGTTAATATTACAGTAGATTTTCAGTTCATTTTACTATAAGACTTCCGCTATTATATATTTACTCTGATTATGAATGTGGATGTATGGAGTTTAGATAACACGGATACAGCCTACTCGAGATCCTGGTTGAACCATTGGTTTGTTAGCGGTTCATCACACCATTCTGAATAGTGTGGAATTGGGGTGTGACAACTTGGTATCAGAGCATCTCAGGCCTTTTCCGCTGAACTAGCATACATTCAAGACAATTGTGAACTGAGATAGGGTAAAAGTAAAAACAGTAATATTAACAAACTATAAGTACAAGTGATGGTTGAGACCAAATTTAAAAAAATAATAATTCAACTATTAAAGGATAAACAATTTTACATACAAGGAGAGAGCAACAAACGTATATTCATAACAAAACTAAAGCAGAGTACAGGCCACAACCCGGACAGTTACTCTGTAGTACAAAGAAAATAAATACAATCAAGAAGCTGGAGGTGAAGGAGGAGGCGGTGCCTCACGATCTCTGTCATAGTCCTTGGCATAGACTCTAGTCAACCAGGCCACCTTAGTCTGAGTCGCCTGAAGAGTAGCTATGAGATCAGCCACCCGATGATCTATCCGGCGCTGGGCATCTAGAAGCTCCTCCATCCTTAGATCAGATCTGCGCTGAGCCTCTCTAATCTCATGCAACATCTCCATCATATCAGAAGGTGGGCGTGAAGGACCAGCCGTATGAAAAGGACCAGTCTCAGGTGCAGGACCCGCCGCAGAGGAAGTACCAGCTCCAGCCGCATGCATGGGTGAAGGCGGTGGTATTGAGTCGACATCCATATACATGTGGTCATCGTCATCGATAGGATCCGCATGAATTCAAGCAGCGGCAGCAGCTGCCTCAGCGTTAGCAATCTCGATGCGAGTGTGAGGGCGCACCATCTTGTTCCTCTCCTCGTCACTGACTTGGGCATCCCGCATACCCATCTTGCAGATAGCCTCCCAATCTAGAGGCGACGAAAAGGTTTTCTCCTGAATCTTCTTATCCACTAAATCAACCCCCAGGCAGGTAAGCAGAACAGTGATCATACGTCTATAGGGTAGATTACCCCTATGACTGGGCAATGTGGCACTGATCATAGTCCACAAGATGATGTAAGGAAGGCAGATGGGCTTTCTAGTGCAAATGATGTACAGAAGATACTGGGTCAGTTGAGAAACCCTCTCGTAATGGCCACTCTGCGGAATCAGATTATGCGGGATAATCTTGCAAAAGACCCGTGGAGCCGGACGCATATAGCAAGCTCTCATCTGCCTGCGATCAGGTCGTAGTAGCTGACTATCAATCTCAGCCCTCATCTCTGTGGAAACGAACTAGGGCTCTCCAGGAGCACAGTAAACCATGGGGCCATCATAGGGAATGCCCAGTAGGTCAGCCAGTTGCCGATAATCGAATGAAATGTTCACCCCATTGACATAGCTTGTGATGCGTAGCTCGTGACCCCTATCCTCATCATTGTAATCCCCCACCACCTGGAGATTACAATAAAACTGTCGCACTAAATCCAGGCATGTGCAAGCGTCGTAAGTAATGACAGGGAGCCACCCCATATCACCAAAGGCCCTCTCCACGTCGAACAAGGCAAACTCAGCCAAGTTCACCATACGACCACCCTCTACCTTCTTACGAGCGTAGTGGGAAAACTGTGCCTCGGCTTCATTGGAGTGGAAGCAAAGGGGATCACGAACTCTGGGTACCTTGGTACGAGCCATGGTATCTGCCAAATAGAAAAGAAAAAAAAAAGATAATGAGTTAATAGGATAAAAATCCAAAATTTGACATTATAACGACATAAGTTGGCCAAAAGCCTCACTTGTCACCCATACACGTGGGCAGGAGGACTTACGTAGGTTCCAAAATATTCTACAACACTCAGACAGTAGGAAATTATAGCTAATGAAGTCCAATTTGAAGAAATTGTGAGAAATCGAAAATTTCGACAAATTAGGGCAAAAAGAGCAAAAATCCAAGTTTCTCGATAACCAACCGATTAAACTCAAAATTTTTTGAGGGCTTTCGTTCCTCGAGACACCATTAACAAAAGCCCCCAATAAAAATCAAATTTTTACGGTTGGAAAAAGTTTAATTTGAGAAATACAAGTTAAAGGGACAAAAACCTAGAAATGGAAACCTAAAAACAGGTAAAAACGACAAAGCATACCTGTAGGGATGATGTGGACGACGAAACATGGATCCAAACTGACCAAAGTAGCGTAGTGGCACTGTAGCAACTCAGAGGTGAGAGACGAGTCGAAACGGGAGGGAAATAATAGAGAATCAACCCAGAATCGGATCTTAAAGGTCTGATTTTTGGTCTGAGGGTTGGACAATTCGACCAGGATCATCGACCCTCGGATCCCCATCGACCATCCCATCAACCCTCAGCTCTTGGGAAGAACAGGTCATTCCCAGGGTCGGATACTAAGGGTTGGATATCCATCGACCCTCAGCTCTCAGGAAGAACAGGTCATCCCCAGGGTCGGATACTGAGGGTCGGACATACCATCGACCCTACATAGAAAAGACAGTATTTTTCATAGAATGAGCTAAAAATTTTGAAATTTTACATCGGGTAGCATGCCTACATGTAGTATAAATGATTGTCTCACCTATTTTGATGATTTTCAGGCACCACCAATCTCAGAAGAAAATATGTCTGGGCGTAGAGTAACCAGGCAAAGCCGAAATGTAGTTCCACCACCACCTGTGGGGGAAACTAGCCAGGAAGATATATACGCCCAGGGAAATCCACAGGTTGTACCCCCATGAAATCCAGACCAGGAAAATCCTACCAACTTGCCACCTCCACCCCCGGAGTTAGCAACTGTGGTAATGAATCTAGCACAGCAGCTGCAACAAATGCAATACGCACATGCCCAAATGCAAGTTGCAATGGGGATTATGTTCCAGGCCACACATGCTACACCCATGTAGATCGGACAAGCCAGTGCAGCACCGGTGGGTAACCACCCAGCACTTCAAACACCTCAACAACCAGTTGCACAAATTCTAGTACCAGGTCCGGAAGCAGCTCAGGTTAATTATCAGTATCCACGACCTATGTTTGGGGCATACCCCCACAATCAGATGGATCACTCTCGACTGGTTGAGAGATTTTTGAAGATGAAGCCCAGGAATTTAACGGTAAACCGTCTGATCCGTTATGGCCAGCACACTGGATCGACGAGATGGAGAGAAACTTTCTCATGATGACTATCATAGAAGAAGAAAAGGTGTTATGTGCCACCTTCATGCTGAAAGGCGATGTACATCATTGGTGGAAATCTACCAGGGCATATCTATTGACCAAGCTCGCCCTATTGACTTGGGCTATTTATAAAGAAGCGTTCTTTGAGAAGTATTTTCCACGAAGCTTCAGAGATGCTATGGAGAAGGAATTCCTGAGTTTATATCAGTGCCAGATGTCTGTGGATGCATATCAATAGCGTTATGAGGAGCTGTTTTTCTTTGCACCACTTAGTATGCAAGAAGAAGACACTAAGAGCCATAGGTTTGTCATGGGGCTTAGAGGCATCAGAGAGCATGTTCTAGGCTTGGAAAAGAAGGTATATAATGAAGCTGTTCAAATTGCTCGAGTTATAGAATCGAGCCAGAAAGAGGGTTATTTTACATAGAACAGAGGTATAAAAAGGCCAGCCGGAAATGCTTATAACGGAGGGAACAACAAGACATTTAAACCCTTCCGTGCTCAAGGCTTTACTGCTGCACCAAAGACTACTCCAGTAGCTCAACATCAGCCAAAGCCAAATCCTGAAAGTCCAAAATGTTATAACTGCAACCAAGCAGGACATATGGCAAGGGAGTGTCCTAAGCCCAAGAAGCAGTTACATCAAGGACGAGTATATGCGGTTACAACCGAGGACGCTGCCGCATCACCCGATGTGGTCACTGGTATGACTGAAACCTTTTTAAATTGTAATTACATTGTATGAGCATGTAGACTAAGTAAAATAAATCACAGTTATAGTACCTATAAATGACGTACCCGCCAGAGTACTATTTGATTCAGGAGCTACTAATTCCTTTATATCTGTGTCATTCGGAAAGAAGCTGAAATTACCCATCAAAACATTGGACTACAAAATACTTGTACGGTCACCAATGGGGTTAGAAGTGGAATTAGAGAAAGGTTACGGACCATGTCCAGTTCTCATTGGTGAGAAAACCTTAGATGCAGTCTTGATCCAACTGGAGATGGCAGACTTTGATGTCATCATGGGAATGGACTGGTTAGCTCGGTATTTTGCGAACCTATTATGCGCCGAAAAAAAGCTAACATTTAAAGACAAAGAAGAAGCAGAATTTAGTTTTTTGGGTACCAAACTGCCCCGTAAACGGAAGCTCATGCTCTCAGCACTAAAGGCTAAGAAGTGCCTTGAGAAGGGGGAAGTCGGGTATCTAGTATCAGTGGTTGACCTAACCAAGGAAGCACCACGAATGGAAGATATTGATGTCGTGCGGGACTATCCCGACGTATTTCTGGAGGAACTACCAGGATTACCACCCGACCGAGCCACAACGTTTGTGATAGATCTTATACCCAAAGCCACACCAGTAATAAAAGAATCTTATAGAATGGCTCCTACAGAACTGAAAGAATTGAAAGTGCAACTACAAGAACTGCTGGACAAGGGTTATATTCGACCCAGTATATCCCCATGGGGAGCACCGGTATTATTCGTAAAGAAGAACGACGGTAGCATTCGATTATGTATCGACTATCGGGAGTTGAATAAACTGACAATCAAGAATCGATATCCACTACCTCGGATCGATGACTTGTTCGATCAGTTGCAAGGAGCAAAAGTATTTTCTATGATTGATCTTTGGTCAGGCTATCATCAGTTGAAGATTAAAGAGGGTGATATTCCTAAGCCAGCTTTCAGGACCAGATATGGACATTATGAGTTCTTGGTCATGTCTTTTGGATTAACAAATGCACAGGCAACTTTCATGGAACTTATGAACCGGGCCTTCCACGATATGTTGGATACGTCGGTTATTGTATTTATTGATGATATATTGGTATATTCCAAGGACAAAGAAACCCATATCAAGAACCTAAACGCCACCCTACAGCGTTTAAGGAAAGAGAAGTTATATGCCAAATTTACCAAGTGTGAGTTTTGGTTAAGTGAAGTCTCCTTCCTAGGCCATGTAGTATCCACTTAAGGAATCAAAGTGGACCCCAGCAAGATCGAGGCTATTGTAAAGTGGGAAGCACCAAATAGCGTTGCAAAATTTAGAAGTTTTCTGGGTCTCGCTGGTTATTATCGAAGATTTGTGGAAGACTATTCTCGGATTTCCGTACCTCTCACCAGTTTGACTAAGACAGGTGAAAAGTTTGTGTGGACGGATAAATGTGAGAAGAGCTTCCAAACATTGAATACCAGATTGATATCTGCTCCGATTTTGACTATTCCCGTTCCTGGACATCCATTTACCCTATACACTAATGCGTCAGGACTGGGATTAGGATGCGTGCTTATGCAAGGAGAACAAGTAATTGCTTATGCCTCAAGACAGTTGATGACACATGAGAAAATTTATCCCACTCATGATTTGGAGTTAGCAGTAGTAGTACATGCTGTCAAGATATGGAGACATTACCTATATGGAGAGAAGTTCCAGATCAAGTCAGACCATAAAAGTTTTACCTACTTATTTAATCAGAAGGAGTTAAATATGAGGCAAAGAAGATGGCTGGAACTATTGAATGACTATGATTGTGATATCCAGTATCATCCGGGGAAAGCTAATGTAGTAGCGGATGCGTTGAGTAGAAAGGCGATGATAAAATTTCAATGGGAGGTTAGTACAACTGCAGCTACATGTACTACCGGAATGGTATTTAATCATGGCATTGAACAATATGTGATAGATACAACGGATGGATCAGCCAACCAAGGGTTTATTCATCGGTTTTCAAATATGTTCGCGACTTTGAAAATTATACCGGATATAATGGATGAAGTAAAGACAGCTATCAAATCAGATCCTTATCTGAGAACAGTACAAGAAGTTATCGAGAAAGGTAGGACTAACCCTAAGTTCACCTTGGACGAAAAAAAGGTACAGAAGTACAAAGGAAGAATATATGTACCCGAAACAGAAAGTGTGGACATTAGACACCGACTGATGAAAGAAGCCCATACCACCATCTATTCGATACATCCTGGAATTTCAAAAATGTATCATGATCTAAAGAAACTATATTGGTAGAGAGGAATGAAAGCAGATGTAGCTAAGTTCGTGTCTCAATGCCTAAATTGTCAGAAAGTAAAGGCTGAACGACAAAGACCTGCAGGACTGTTACAGCCGTTATCGGAACTAGCATGAAAATGGGACTGCATCACTATGGACTTCGTCACGGGGTTACCACTGACTCCTTGAGTAGTTGACGCATTTTGGGTGATTGTAGACCGTCTGACTAAAATAGCTCGCTTCATACGGATACGACCTCAGTATACACTGTAAAGGTTAGCAAAGCTGTATGTGGATAATATTGTTCGGTTACACGGTGTACCAGAGAGCATTATGTCCGATAGAGATCCACGATTTACTTCCAAGTTTTGGGAGGGATTGCAAAAGGCTATGGGTACAACATTGAAGTTCAGTACTGCATTCCACCCACAGACAGATGGACAGTCAGAGAGTACAATCCAGATTTTAGAAGATATGCTACGAGCATGTGTAATTGACTTCAAGGGATCATGGGATGAAAGATTACCACTGATCGAGTTCGCTTATAACAATAGCTATCAAGCTACTGTACACATGTCACCCTATGAAGCACTGTATGGCAGAAAGTGTCGAACTCCTTTATTTTGGAATGAAGTTGGAGAACGTAGTATTGTTGGACCAGAATTTGTTGAAGAGACTTGTCGAGTGATCGACATTATCAAGGAAAGAGTGAGAACAGCTCAGAACTGTCAGAAGCAGTATGCATATACTCGACGCAGAGATCTTGAGTTCCCTGTAGGTGATAAAGTATTTTTGAAGGTATCGCCTATGCGAGGATTGAAAAGGTTCGGACAGAAAGAGAAACTAAGTCCAAGATATGTCGGACCGTATGAGATTTTAGCTAAGCATGGGAAAGTAGATTATCAGTTAGCACTACCACCATCTATGTCAAGTGTGCGTGATGTATTTCATATTTCCCTATTGAAGAAGTATGTCAAGGATCCAACGCACTGTTTAACAGTAGATTTACCAGAATTGACTGATGATTTGACATTCGAAGTAACACCAACTGAAATCACCAGCGGAAAGGTTCAACGTCTACGCAACTGAGATATTTATTATGTTAAGGTCACCTGGAAAAGTAGAGACATGGAAGAAATTACATGGGAAGAAGAAAATGCTATGCGAAAGCAATACCCTTACTTATTTGATTCAGAAGGTACGTATAATTTCGAGGATGAAATTTTTATAAGTAGGGGGAGTTGTAAAACCCGTATCGAACTAACCCGGTCTTACCACCTTGAACCAGGTTTACCCATCATGGTTGAGTCAAATGGACCAAGGGCGTGAAGGAGATCGTGATCCCAGGTATCAAATCGACCCAAAAACACTTAAATTAGGGGGAGGGTCGCATACCCAGCAAGGGAGGGTCGGACCCCCCCAAGACAGAAAGTCAGACCCTCTGTTTTACAGGGTCGGTCGGACACATTAGGAAACCTAGGGTCGACGGGATCATCGACCCTCCCATCGACCCTCAGTTGCCGACGAAACTGAAATTAGGAAATTTCTGTAATTTCGATTAGGATTATTTCCTAATCTCAAAGGGACTTATTTTAGGATGTTTCTACTGTACTTAAAGGACGTCCCTAAGCCTCTTTCACTCCTTTTACAACCCTAATTGAATTGGGAGAAAGAGAAGAGAAGGAAGATAAGAAGAAGAGAAACAAGGTAGAGAAGAAAGAAAAAGGAGAAGAGTTGCAGAGAAGGAGTGTTCTTCTCAGGTATGGATACTAATTCCATGAGTTTCTACAACCCTTAGGTTAGATAATGATGAGAGTGTGATCTCGGAGAAACCCAAACCATTATCCCATGACTAGGTTTTCATGGAAAACCATGGGAGAATACATGAAAGCTATTTAGGTGGGTGATTCATGGTTCTAGACCATGGAATGAATGTTGAATGGACTGTAGTAGCAAGCCATAGGACCCCAAACACGAAGAATGGATTAAAAGGAGGAAAATTGACCAAAATCCACCGAGGGTCGCACAGAGGGTCGATGACCATCCGACCCTATGTGATCCTAAGTATCGACCCTCAGGGTTCTGGAAGTCGAGATCTGGGGAGGGTCGCACCCAGGGTCGATCATGACTCCGACCCTACCTCCGACCCTCAGTTAACAGAATGGTATTCAAAAAATTAGAATAAATTCTAATTAAATTTTATCGATTTTGTTAGGTCTTGTAGCAATATAATAACATTATAAAGGTGATTCTAAATCTTAGAAGAGTATCTATTAGCAAGCTAAGATGAGGAAACGAAACTCTAAACTAATTGGTTAATAACAAACTATTTTCTCTTTTCTTGAGTCCAATGCTATGCTTGATTCTATGCGGCTCTGTTTGTAATGTGCATACAACATGTCATCCAATATTTCTGTTACTTGTTCATGCATATTTACTTTATTGTTTATAACATGATGATGATGATGATGATAGAAATAGGCATGTGATTGTATGTGTGTGGTTGGTGTACTTGATGCGAGCGAGTATCAGGGGAGGTGTGATGAGAACGTCAATAAACGTTAACCTTTGACGGGTCTCAATACTTTAGCTCTATCTCTAACTCAAGTCTTGTGCATTATCATCGACGTATCGCGATTACTTTAGCAGAACTATTATGTCGTAGAGTATCAGGGGAGGTGGTATCGGTCCTTGTAGTCTCTGACTCTATCGGGGGGCCTTAGCTCTATCTCAATGGACATTCTGAGGGATGCTGGGGTGAGGCCTTGGATACACTGTTTGGCATTAGGATTGGTTAGTTGCGAGCCCAGTTTGCAAGCCCTCGCCAGCAGGGGGTTACGTGTTGGTATGACACTATACAGGAATAAATGTTAACCTTTGTTGTATAATGCTCATGATTAGGGTGGATGGGGACGACAATAAACGTTAACCTTTGGGCGGACTCCACACCCTGTGTATAGAGGCGGAGCCAATAAACGTTAACCTTTGACTACCCAACCTTTCTATTGCACATTTCAAAACTATAAACCAGACCAAAAATATGAATTGATTGCATGCATATGTACTGTTGTATTGTTTTGTTTGCTCACTGAGCCATGATGTGTGCTCACCCCTCGACGTCGAATATTTTTAGTTGATGATGCAGGTTATACCGTTGAAGATTATGTAAATGCTCCAATGTACCGGAACGTAGCGGCGATGGAAGTTAAAGTTAAAGTGGATACACATGACTCCTCTTGCAAGTGCAACTAATGTGTATTTGATTAGATATTTTCTTAGTTTTCTTTACTTGGATTTATTATGGATATATATTTGATATTTATTTATGTCCCAGTTGATACAGAATAATTTCCTATTTAATATTGATACAGTATTTGGGGTGTAACACTATCTATCTCTCTCACTTTTTCCCTCTCTCTCTCTCAATCTCTCTCCCTCTTTCTTTCCCCCACCCGCTTTTTACTTCTCTCACTCTCACTCAATCTCTCTCTCTCCCTCTCTCTCTCTCTCTCTTTCTCTCTCTCGCTCTCTCCTCTCTTTTTACTTTACTCTCTCTTCTCTCTCTCTGTTTCTACTTCTCACTACTTTTTCTCTCTCTTGACTTCTCCCACATTCACTTTTTCTCCCTCTCTCCCTCTCCCTCTTTCTAATCTCACTCTTTATCTGCTACTCACCCATTCTCTCTCCTTATCTTCCTCCCTCTACTTCTCTCTCCCGTTCTCACTATTTTTATTTCTCTCTCTCTCTTTCTTCGTCTTCTCCTCTCCCTGTCTCCCTTTCTCTACTTCTCTCTCCCTATCTCACTCTTTTTTATTTCTCTCTCTCCCTCTTTCTCTCTCTCTCGCCCTTTCTCTCTCTCTCTTTCTTCTTCTTCTTCTCTCTCACTCTCTCTATTCACTTCTCAATCTCTCCCTCTCTCTCCCTCTCACTCTTTATCTCTCTCTCTCTCGCATTGCATCTCTTTCTACATCTCTCTCTCTCTCTCTCTTTCACTCTCCCTCTCTCCCTCTCTCTTTCTTCCCTCTCTCCTTCTCTCTCTTTCTTCTTCTTCTTCTTTTTCTTCTTCTTCTCTCTCTCTCTCTTTCTTTCTCCCTCTCCCCCTCTACTTCTCTCTTTATAATTCTCCCTCCCTCTCTCTCTCTCTTTCTCTCTCTCTCCCTCTCTCTTTTGACTTCTCTCTCTTTATCTCTTTCTTTCTCTCTTTTTCTCTCTCTTTCTATTTCTCTCTCTCTGTTTAGACTATTCTCTCTCTCCCTCTCTTTCTCTCTCACACTTCCACTCTCTCTCACTCTCTCTCCCTTTCTAATCTCTCTTTGTCTTTCTACTTCTTCCTCTTTCTCTCCCACTATCCTTCCCTCTCTCTCTTTTTACTCTCTCACTTTGTCTACTTTTCTCTCTCTCCCTCTCTCTCTCTCTCTCTTTCTACTTTTCTCTTTCTCTTTCAACTTCTCTCTCTCTCTCTCTGTCTCTCTCTTTCGACATTTCTCTTCCTCCCTCTCTCTCAACCTGCACTTTTCACACTCTTTCCACATTTCACTCTCTCTTTTTACATTTCTCTCTTTCTCTCTCACTCCCTGTCTCTCTCTCTCTCTCTTTCTCACTCTCTTCCTCTCTCTTTCTACCTTTTCTCTCCCTCATTCTACTTCTCTCTCTCTCTCTCTCAAATCTCTCTCTCTACTTTCCCCTTACACTTCCTCTCTTTCTACTTCTCTTTCTCTTTTAAATTCTCTCTCTCCCTTTCCTTCTCTCTCTCTCTCTATCTCTCTATCTCCCTTTTTCATTCTCTCTCTCACTATCTCTCTCTCTCTCATTCTCTATCTTTCCCTTTCTCTTTATCTCCCTTTTCCTCTCCCTTTCTCTCTTTCCCCTTCTACTTCTTTCTCTCTCTTTTTCTTTCTCTGTTTTTCTCTCATTCTCTCTTTCTCTTTCACTCTCTTGCTCCCTCTCTCTATCTCTCTCCCTCTCTCTCCCTTACGCCCTGTAAGACCCGTGTCAATCTAACCCGGTCTTACCACCTTGAAACAAGTTTAACCTATCATGGTCGAGTCAAATGGACCAAGGGCGTGAAGGAGATCGAGATCCCAGGTATCAAATCGACCCAAAAATACTTAAAATAGGGGAAGGGTCGCACACCTAGCTAAGAAGGGTCGGACCTCCCAAAATAGAAAGTCAGACCCTTAGTTTTGGAGGGAGGGTCGGACAGCTTAAGACCCTAGGGTCGACAAGGTCATCGACCCTCCCATCGAACCTCGGTTCCTGCCGAATATAGAAATTAGGAAATTTCTATATTTTTCGATTAGGATTCTTTCCAAATCTCAATGGGACCTATTTAGGATGTTCCTAGTCTATTTAAAGGACGTCCCTAAGCCACTTTCACTCCTTTCACAACCCTAATCGAATTGAGAGAAAGAGAGGACAAGGAAAGAGGAAGAAGAAAGGGAAGGAGGAGAAATTAAGCCAAAAGAGAAGAGTTGCAGAGAAAGATTGATCTTCTCAGGTACGGATACTAATTCCATAAGTTCCTATAGACCTTAGGTTAGTTATTGATGGGAGTGTGATCTCGGAGAAACCCAAACCATTAAGCTATGGTTAGGTTTTCATGGAAAACCATAGGTGGATGCATAAAAACTATTTAAATGGATTATACATGATTTCAGACCATGGAATGGATGTAGAATGGAATGTAAGAGCAAGCCATAGGACCCCAAACACGAAGAATGGATTAAAAAGTAGAAATTGGACCAAAGTGCACCGAGGGTCGCACCGAGGGTCGCACCGAGGGTCGATGACCATTCGACCCTAGGTGTTTCTGACCATCGACCCTCAGCATTCGGGAAGTCCAGAAAGAGGGGAGGGCCGATAGACCCATCGACCCTAGCATCGACCCTAGCATCGACCCTCAGTTAACAGAATGGTTTTTAAATTCAGAATTTATTCTAATTAATTCTATCAACATTGTTAGGTTTGCTCGCAATATAATAACATTATAACGGTGATTCTAAAGCTTGGAAAAGTATCTATTAGCAAGCTAAGGTGAGGAACCTTAACCCCAAACTAAATTGGTTAATAATAAACTGTTTTCTAATTCTTGAGTCCTATGCCATGCTTGATTCTGTGCGAATATGTTTGTAATGTGCATACAGCATGCCATCCAATATTTCTATTACTTGTTCATGCATATTTATTTTATTGTTTATAACATGATGATGATGATGATGATAAGAATAGGCATGTGCTTGTATGTGTGTGGTTGATGTGCTTGATGCGAGAGAGTATCAGGGGAGGTGTAATGAGGACGTCAATAAACATTAACCTTTGGCGGGTCTCAGCACTTTAGCTCTATCTCTAACTCAAGTCTTGTGCATTGGCATCGTCGTATCGTCATTACTTTAGCAGAACTATGATGTCGTAGAGTATCAGGGGAGGTGGTCTCAGTCCTTGTAGTCTCTGACTCTACCGGGGGGCCTTAGCTCTATCTCTATGGACATTCTGAGGGATGCTGGGGTGAGGCCTTGGATACACTGTTTGGCATTAGGTTTGGTTAGTTGAGAGCCCAGTTTGCAGCCCTCGCCAATAGGGGCTTACGTGTTGGTATGGCACTATATAGCAATAAACCATTGTTATATAATGTTCATGGTTGGGTGCTTGTGAGTTGACGATAAACGTGATCTTCGGGTAACGTCACACACTCGTGTATAGGGGCGGAGTCAATAAACGCGACCTTTGGCTACCTAAACCTTTTTATTGCATACTGTAAACTTTAAACCGGACCAAAGATATAAGTTGATTTTTGCATGCATATGTATTGTTGCATTGTTTTGGATACTCACTGAGCCGTGATGTGTGCTCACCCCTCGATGTCGAATATTTTTAGTTGATGATGCAGGTTATACCGTTGAAGACTATATGAATGCGTATGCATATGGAAACGTAGCAGCTATAGAAGCTGGAGCTAAAGATGATACACACGACTCCTCTTGCGAGTGCAACTCGTGTGTATTTGATTAGATATTTTATAGGTTTCTTTTATTGCATTTAATAAAGACTTGTATTTGATATTTAAATATTTATGTCTCAGTTGGAAACAGAATAATTTTCTATTAAATTATTGATATCATCTTATTTCTCAGTTCATTTATTTATAAGAATTCCGCTATTGTGTATTTACTCTAATTATGATTGTGGATGCGTGTAAGTTTGGATAATGCAGGGATAGCCTATTTGGGATCCTGGTTGAACCGTTGGTTATTTAGCGGTTTATCACACCATTCTGAATAGTGCGGAATTGGGGTGTGACAACTTGGTATCAGAGCATCTCGTAGGCCTTACCTATTAAACCTGAATACTTGCACTGGAGTCCATGAACTGAGTTAGGATAAATTAAAAAAAAACTTTAATACAAACAAACCATAAGCACATGTATTGGTTGAGACAAAATTAAACAAGATGATAATGTACATATAAAAGGTGGAACCATATATATACAATCAAATAGAAAGAGAAGACCAAAATTATCCTAATAAACAAATAATATAGGGTATTATCTATAAGTTGGGTAGTTATCCAAGTATACAAGGATATAGTACAGTAGCAAAAAGGGAGCATCTGTATAGCAAAAAATTAGAATACCGAGTTGGTACTTCACAAGATGTGAAACTCGATGTATGACAGAGAGAGAAGAAAAATGGCTAGTAATGCCAAAACCCCTGTAGAGATGAAGGAAAAGATCTCGGGCTAAATCCAACAGAGATAAGAGAATAATGGCCAAACATTAAGAATAAGAGCAACTATAAAAAAGCTTAAGCTATACTCCTGGGTGACGTGGAGACTCAAGGTGAGATCCACCACAAGCTGATCCATTACCCACTGAGCATTAAGAAGAGATTGAAACTTGACCCCACCACTATTTGGGTCAAGAACGGGTAATGAAAACTCATCTGAGTTGATAATCGGATTAGAGCAAATAAGAGGAGGTGAACAACCAGGCCACTCCAGCCAACCACCTGGACTACCAAATACCTTGGCTATGGTTGTAATAAACTTGACCCAATAAGATACAAGAGCAACAACAGATGAGACCGACTATGCAAGTTGCTATGTAAATCACTACCCAAGTTGCCGATGCCACATCAACACCTCCGAGTCAAACCAAGTACGGTACCAATTGGTAGCATCACTGTACCCCAACACTTGTTAGCTATAACACAGTGCTTACCATACAGTAAGTCCCAGTAATGCATACCCCAGTGCAGAAGTTTGGTGCACAACAAACAGTATATCAAGGTGGTTAAGCTTACCAGCCACCGATGTTTGGGATAGTTGCAATGATCTGACCAAGGATTGAAGAATATTTTCTGAAGACGAAGCCTTAAACGTTTTCAGTAGAGGATCAAATCTAATTGTGGCCATAAAACTGGATATGATTATATAGGATGCGGTGCATTATTGATTTACTCTTATGATTATAGAGGATGCACATACCAGATTTTAAATTCTCGTGTCTTGACAGGATACCTTCTTGATTTAACCTGTCAATTGAAGTTATGGATATTGTTTTTTTAGTATTAGTCTTGATTATACCAATCTGCCCCATTCTCATGATCGACAACATGAATAGAGATACGAACTGAATGAACAGTTAAGTGCTTAATCAGGTTGAGCATACATCTACTGATTTATACCTGATTTATTGATGTACAAAAATTTTCTCCAGATTATACCTGATTTACTGATGTATGAAATCTCTCTTCAAATTTACTCCTATAGTGCCTTGACCAATGGCATTATATATTCGATAGAACCTGTAACCATGAGGTTAAGAGTTATAAAACCTCTACTTCCATGCATTTAGACCACCGTGCAACTTAACGACCTTTGAATGCCGATTGGATTACCACAGATTTACCTCGATCATTAAACTTAAGTTCACTAGATAAAGCAAGTGTTGTCATTATGCTAAATCGATAGAAGGAAGTGAATCACTTTTGGATGGACATTTTGATTCATACACTCCCTGACCTTTGTTGATAAAGATGATTAGTGGTAATAGAATTATTGAAAGAAAGATGATTGGATTCAGATTAAATGCTATGACCAATGAACCTCAGATGAAGTAATGGAGGATCTATTTTGTGATTGCTAAATGGATGGATATGAGTCATGTCTATAAAAGAGTGCAAGAGCAAAAATGAGAACTATCAAGAGTAGCCAGTAAGGAAATAGATAGCACTCAAGTAGAGTTAAAGAGGGTTATATCGGTTTGAATTTTGACAAGGTAGAAGATTCCTAAAGGCAAATTTAAGAATGGATACATGAATAAGTCATGGCATAAGTAGTACTCGATTTAATACAATGATAATTGAGTTATGCCCAATGTTGAGGGATATGATTAAGTAAAGACCAAATAGTTTGGCTGAATTAATGAATTTATAAGCATATACCCTAATGCTTATAGATAGACTTGGGATATGAAGTAACAATCATAAGATATTTTTGAGGTATATGAAAGAGAGATCAGGGTAGAACAACAAGGATAAAAGGAATATAAGATAATGAGTGCAATATGAGATTTTGACGATAATCTTTGAAAAATCATAAGAGATGAAGGAACTAGACAAGCTCTTAAGACATTAATACTAGATTTTGCTAGTTTAAGCCCTTTTGGACTAAATGTTGTATTAGATGAGTGTTATGAACAATATCCAAATCGTATGGATGGGTGAAATTTGGACGCAACCTAATTAGACCTGAGATGGCAGACTTTGACGTCATCTTGGGGATAGACTTGTTGTCTGAACACTCTACAAAGTTGTTATGTGCATAGAAGAGGTTATCATTCAAGAATAAAGATGGCATACAATTTGGTTTTATTGGAAGCCTATTGCCTAGGAAGCGGAAGCTGATCCTCTCTATGCTAAAGGCGAAGAGATGCTTTGAAGAGAAAGAATTAGGATATATGGTATCTTGTGGTATGCGCTACCAAAGAAGCACCACAGGTAGAAGATATTGATGTTGTGCGTGACTATCCTGACGTATTTCTGGAGGAACTACCCGGATTACCACCCGACCGTGCCACAGAGTTTGTAATAAACCTGATACATGGAGCCGCACCAGTATCAAAAGCACCTTATAGAATGGCTCCTACTGAACAGAAGGAATTAAAAGTGCAATTACAAGAACTGCTGGACAATGGTTATATTCGACCAAGTATATCTCCATGGGGGGCACCGGTACTGTTCATGAAAAAGAAGGATGGCAGCGTTCGATTATGTATGGACTATCGGGAGTTGAACAAGCTGACAATCAAGAATCGATATCCATTACCCAGGATCGATGACTTGTTCGATCAGTTACAAGGAGCAAAAGTATTTTCTAAGATCGATCTTCGATCGGGTTACCATCAGTTGAAGATTAAAGAAGGTGATATCCCGAAGACAGCATTCAGGACCAGATATGGACATTATGAATTTTTGGTTATGTCTTTCGGATTAACTAATGCACCGGCAACGTTCATGGAACTTATGAACCGAGTTTTCCACGATATGTTGGATACGTCGGTGATAGTATTTATTGATGATATATTGGTATACTCCAAGGACAAGGAAACCCATATCAAGAACCTAAACGCAGCCCTACAGCGGTTAAGGAAAGAGAAGCTATATGCCAAATTTTCAAAGTGCGAGTTTTGGCTAAGTGAAGTCGCATTCCTAGGCCATGTAGTATCCGCTGAAGGAATCAAAGTTGATCCCAGCAAGATCAAGGCTATTGTAAAGTGGGAAGCACTAAAGAGCGTTTCGAAAATTAGAAGTTTTCTGGGTCTAGCTGGTTATTACCGGAGATTCGTAGAAGACTATTCTCAGATTTTCGTACCTCTCACCAGTTTGACGAAGAAGGTAAAAAGTTTGTGTGGACTGACAAATGTGAGAAGAGCTTCCAGACATTAAAGGCCAGATTGATATCCGCTCCGATTTTGATTATTCCTATTCCAGGACAGACGTTTACCTTATACACTGATGCGTCGGGACTGGGACTAGGATGTGTGCCTATGCAAGGAGAGCAAGTAATTGCTTATGCTTCAAGACAGTTAAAGGTACGTGAGAAAAATTATCCCACTCATGATTTGGAGCTAGAGGCAGTAGTACATGCTGTCAAGATATGGAGACATTACTTATACGGAGAGAAATTTCAGATTAAGTCGGACCATAAAAGTCTTACTTATTTATTTAATCAGAAGGAGTTGAATATGCGACAAAGAAGATGGCTGGAACTATTGAAAGACTATGATTGTGATATCCAGTATCATCCGGGAAAAGCGAACGTAGTAGCGGATGCATTAAGTAGAAAAGCAATGATTAAATCTCAAGGAGAAGTTAGCACGATTGCAGCAATGTGTACCAACGGAATAGTGTTCAATCACGGCAACGAGCAGTATGTGATAGATACAACGGATGAATCAGCCAACCAAGGGTTTATTCATCGGTTTTCAAATATGTTCGCGGCGTTGAAAATTATACCGGATATAGTGGACGAAGTGAAGACAGCTATCAAAGCAGATCCTTATCTGAGAACAGTACAAGAAGACATTGAGAAAGGTAGGACCAACCCCCGAGTTCACCTTGGATGACGAGAAAGTACTAAAATACAAAGGAAGGATATGTGTACCTGAAACAGAAAGTATGGATATTAGACACCGACTGATGAAAGAAGCCCATACCACCATTTATTCGATACATCCTGGAAGTATAAAAATGTATCATGATCTGAAGAAACTCTATTGGTGGAGGGGAATGAAAGCAGATGTGGCTAAGTTTGTGTCTCAATGTCTAAATTGTCAGAAAGTAAAGGCTGAACGACAACGACCCGCAGGACTGTTACAGCCATTACCGGAACCAGCATGGAAATGGGACTGCATCACTATGGACTTCGTCACGGGACTACCATTGACTCCTCGAGTAGTTGACGCAGTTTGGGTGATTGTGGATCGTCTGACTAAGACAGCTCGCTTCATACCTATACGACCCCAATATACACTCGAAAGGTTAGCAAAGCTGTATGTGGATAATATTTTTCGGTTACATGGTGTTCCAGAAAGCATTGTGTCTTATAGAGATCCACGATTTACTTCCAAATTTTGGGATCGATTGCAAAAGGCGATGGGTACAACATTGAAGTTCAGTACTGCATTCCACCCACAGACAGATGGACAGTCAGAGTGTACAATTTAGATTCTAGAGGATATGCTAACGAGCATGTGTAATTGATTTCCAAGGATCATGGGACGAAAATTTCCCATTGATCGAGTTCGCCTACAACAACAGCTATCAGGCTACCATACAGATGTCACCTTATGAAGCACTGTATGGCAGGAAGTGTCGAACTCCCTTGTTTTGGAATGAAGTGGGAGAACGTAGCATTGTTGAACCGGAATTTGTTGAAGAGACTTGTCGAGTGGTCGACATTATCAAGGAAAGGGTAAGAACAGCTCAGAACCGTAAGAAGCAATATGCAGACACTCGACGAAGAGATCTAGAGTTCGCGGTAGGTCATAAAGTATTTTTGAAAGTATCACCTATGCGAGGATTGAAGAGGTTCGGACAAAAAGGGAAGCTAAGTCCAAGATAAGTCAGACCATATGAAATTCTAGCTAAACGTGGAAAAGTAGCTTATCAGTTAGCACTACCACCATCTATGTCAAGTGTACATGATGTATTTCACATTTCCCTATTGAAGAAGTATGTCAAAGACCCAACGCATGTCTTGACAGTGGATTTGCCGAAATTGACTGATGATTTGTCATTTGAAGTAACACCAATAGAAATCAGCAGTCGAAAGGTTCAACGTCTACGCAACCGAGATATCTATTATGTTAAGGTCACTTGAAAAAGTAGAGACGTGGAAGAGATTACATGGGAAGAAGAAAATTCTATGAGAAAGCAATACCATTACTTATTTGATTCAGAAGGTATGTACAATTTCGAGGATGAAATTTTTATAAGTTGGGGGGAGTTGTAAGACCCGTGTCAATCTAACCCGGTCTTACCACTTTGAACCAGGTTCACCTATCATGGTCGAGTCAAATGGACCAAGGGCGTGAAGGAGATCGAGATCCCAGGTATCAAATCGACCTAAAAACACTTAAAATAGGGGAAGGGTCGCACACCCAGCTAAGCAGGGTCGGACCTCCCAAAACAGAAAGTCAGACCCTCAGTTTTGGAGGGAGGGTCGGACAGTTTAAGACCCTAGGGTCGACGGGATCATCGACCCTCGGTTCCTGCCGAATATAGAAATTAGGAAATTTTTATATTTTTCGATTGGGATTCTTTCCAAATCTTAATGGGACTTATTTAGGATGTTCCTAGTCTATTTAAAGGATGTCCCTAAGCCACTTTCACTCCTTTCACAACCCTAATCGAATTGAGAGAAAGAGAGGACAAGGAAAGAGGAAGAAGAAAGGGAAGGAGGAGAAATTAAGCCAAAAGAGAAGAGTTGCAGAGAAAGATTGATCTTCTCAGGTACGGACACTAATTCCATAAGTTCCTACAGACCTTAGGTTAGTTATTGATGAGAGTGTGATCTCGGAGAAACCCAAACCATTAAGCTATGGTTAGGTTTTCATGGAAAACCATAGGTGGATGCATGAAAACTATTTAAATGGATTATACATGATTTCAGACCATGGAATGGATGTAGAATGGAATGTAGGAGCAAGCCATAGGACCCCAAACACGAAGAATGGATTAAAAAGTTGAAATTGGACCAAAGTACACCGAGGGTTGCACCGAGGGTCGATGACCATCCGACCTTAGGTGTTTCTGACCATCGACCCTTAGCATTCGGGAAGTCCAGAAAGAGGGGAGGGTCGATAGACCCATCGACCCTAGCATCGACCCTAGCATCGACCCTCAGTTAACATAATGGTTTTTAAATTCAGAATTTATTCTAATTAATTCTATCGACATTGTTAGGTTTGCTAGCAATATAATAACTTTATAACGGTGATTCTAAAGCTTGGAAAAGTATCTATTAGCAAGCTAAGGTGAGGAACCTTAACCCCAAACTAAATTAGTTAATAATAAACTGTTTTCCATTTCTTGAGTCCTATGCCATGCTTGATTCTGTGCGAATATATTTGTAATGTGCATACAGCATGCCATCCAATATTTCTATTACTTGTTCATGCATATTTATTTTATTGTTTATAACATGATGATGATGATGATGATGATAGGAATAGGCATGTGCTTGTATGTGTGTGGTTGATGTGCTTAATGCGAGCGAGTATCAGGGGAGGTGTGATGAGGACGTCAATAAACGTTAACCTTTGGCGGGTCTCAGCACTTTAGCTTTATCTCTAACTCAAGTCTTGTGCATTGGCATCGTCGTATCGCCATTACTTTAGCAGAACTATTATGTCGTAGAGTATCAGGGGAGGTGGTCTCGGTCCTTGTAGTCTCTGACTCTACCGGGGGGCCTTAGCTCTATCTCTATGGACATTTTGAGGGATGCTGGGGTGAGGCCTTGGATACACTGTTTGGCATTAGGATTGGTTAGTTACGAGCCCAGTTTGCAGCCCTCGCCAACAGGGGCTTACGTGTTGGTGTGGCACTATATAACAATAAACGTAACCTTTGTTATATAATGTTCATGGTTGGGTGCATGTGAGTTGACGATAAACATGATCTTCGGGTAACGTCACACACTCGTGTATAGAGGCGGTGTCAATAAACACGACCTTTGGCTACCTAAACCTTTCTATTGCATACTACAAACTTTAAACCGGACCAAAGATATAAATTGATTTTTGTATGCATATGTATTGTTGCATTGTTTTGGCTACTCACTGAGCCGTGATGTGTGCTCACCCCTCGACGTCGAATATTTTTAGTTGATGATGCAGGTTATACCGTTGAAGACTATATGAATGCGTCTGCATATGGAAACGTGGCAGCTATGGAAGCTGGAGCTGAAGATGATACACACGACTCCTCTTGCGAGTGCAACTCGTGTGTATTTGATTAGATATTTTATAGGTTTCTTTTATTGCATTTAATAAAGACTTGTATTTGATATTTAAATATTTATGTCTCAGTTGGAAACAAAATAATTTGCTATTAAATTATTGATATCATCTTAGTTCTCAGTTCATTTATTTATAAGATTTCCGCTATTGTGTATTTACTCTGATTATGATTGTGGATGTGTGTAAGTTTGGATAACGCGGGGATAGCCTATTTGAGATCCTGGTTGAACCGTTGGTTATTTAGCGGTTCATCACACCATTTTGAATAGTGCGGAATTGGGGTGTGACACGCCCTCTGTCTCAATCTTTTGACTTCCCTCCCTTTCTCTCTTGCCCTCTCACTCTCCCATTTTACTTCCCACCCTCTCTCTCTTTTTTTCTCTATTTCTACTTGTCCCTCTCTCATTTTTTCTCTACTTCTTTCTCTCTATGTCCCGCTCTCTCTCTGTTTCCCTTTCTCTCTCACTTTCTACTTCTCTCTCTCTCCCATTCTACTTGTTTCTCTCTCACTCTCACTCTTTCTACTTCTCTCTCTCTCTCTCTCTCTCTCTCTCGTTCTCTACTTCTCTCTCTTTCAACTTCTCCCTTTCACTACCTCTCTCTTTCTTTTTTCTAGTTTTCTCTCCCCCTCTCTCTCTCTTTTGCTATCTAGCCCGTTTTGCTTGGCTCTCTCTCTCCCTCTCTCTCTCTTCTTTCACTTCTCTCTCTCTCACCCTTTCTCTCTCTCTTACTCTCTCACCTTCTACTTCTCTCTCTCTTTCTACTTCTCTATTTCTCTATGTCTCTCTCATTCTCTCTCTCTCACATTCAATATCTCTCTCTTCCCTCTCTCTCAATCTACTTCTCTCTCTCCCTCTCTTTCTACTTCTCTCTTTCTCTCTCTCTTCTCTTTCTACTTCACTCTCTCACTTTCTACTTCTCTCTCATTTTTTCTCTCTCTCTCTCTCTTTCTACTATCTTTCTATGTTGCTCTCTCGTCTATCTCTCCCTCTTTTCACTTCGCACTTTCTACTTTTCTCTCTCCCCCTTTTTACTCTCTTTCTCGCTCTCTTTCTACTGCTCACCCTCTCCCTCACTTCTCTCCCTCTCTCCCTCTCTCTCTCTCTTTACTTCTCTCACTCTCTACTTCTCTCTCCTTCTCTCTCTATCTCAAATTCTTTATATTTCTCCATCTTTATATTTTTCCCTCTCTCCCCCTTTTCCTTTCTCCCCTTCTCTTTCTTTACTTTACTCTCTCCCTTTACTCTCTCTATCTCTCTCTCATTCTCTCTCTCCCTCTCTCTCTTTACTTTTCTCTCTCTCTTACTCTCACTCTATCTCTCTTTCTCTCTCTCTCTCTCTCTCTCTCTCTCTCTCTTTTTCTATGCACTTTTTACTTCTCTTTATCTCTCCCTCTTTCTTTCTGTTACCTTTTATTTCTCTCTCTCCCTTTCTACTTTCCTCCCTCTCTCTATTTCTCTCTCCCTCTGGGTTTCTCTCTCTCACTCTCACTCTCTCTCTACTTCCCCCTCATTCTCTCTCTTTCAGCATCCCTCTCTCTACATCTCTTTATCCCTCTATCTCTTTCTACCTCTCCCTCTCTTTCTCTCTTACTCTCTCTCTCTCTCTTTCTACTTCTCCCCACTCCCTTTCTATTCCTTTTGCTCTCTCTACTTCTCCCTCTCTCTTTCTACTTCTCCTCTCCCACTCTTCTTTTCTTTCTCTTTCTCTCTCCCTCTTTCTACTTCTCTCTTTCTCCCTTACTCTTTCTACTTCTCACCCTTATTCTAATACTCTCTCTCTACTTCTCTCTCTCTCTCTCTCTTTCTGTCCCCCCTCTCTAATTTTCTCTCTCTCTTCCAACTTTCCACTCTCTCTACTTCTCTCTCTCTCTCTCTCTCTCTCTCTCTCTCTCTCTCTCTCTCTCTCTCTCTCTCTCTCTCTCTCTCTCTCTTTACTTCTCTTCCTTTCTTTCTCTCCTCCTCTCCCTTTCTCTTCTAACTTCCCTCCCCCTACTTCTCTATCTTTCTCTTTATCTCTTTGTCACAACTTCTTTCAATTTCTCTATCTTTAAATTTTTCCCTCTCTCTCTCTCTTTCTCTTTCTCTCCCTCTCTTTCTTTACTTATCTCTCTCTCATACACTCTCTCCCACTCCGTTTCTCTCTCTCTCTCTCTTTCTTCCTCAATTAATTTCTCTCTCCCTCTTTTTACTTCTCTCTCTCTCTCTTTCTACTTATCTTTCTCTCTCTCTCCTCTACTTCTCTCTCACTCTCTCTCTCTCTCTCACTTTTTAATTCTCACTCTCTCGATCTTCCAACTTCTCTCTCGCACTCTTTCTCTTTTTTTCTCTCCCTTACTACAACTCTCTCTCTCTTTCCCTTTCTCTCATTCTCTCTCTCTAAACTTTTCTCTCTCTCTCTCTCCTTTTCTCATTGTGTCTCTCTTTCTCTCTCTCTCTCTCTCTCTCTCTCTCTCTCTTTATCTCTCAATGTATCTCTCTTTCCCTCTTTACTTCTCTCTCTCTCTCTTCTCTCTCTTTTCCTCTTTCTTTTTCTGCCTCTCTATCTTTCTCTCTCCCTCTCCCTTTCTACTTCTTTCTCTCATTCCCACTCTACTTAACTTCTACTCTCTCTATCTCCCTCCCTCACCCTCTCTCTCTCTCTCTCTCTCTCTCTCTTTCTCATTCTCTCTCTCTCTTTCTACTTCTCTCTCTTTCTCTCTCTCAATCTCTCTCTCCCCTCTTCTGCTCTCTCTCTCTCTCTCTTTCTTTCTCTTCCTATTCTACTTCTCTCACTCCCTCTCATTCTTTCTCTCTCCCTTTCTACTTTTCTCTCTCTTACTCTCCCTCTACATTATCTCTCCATGTTTTTCTCTCTCTATTGCTTTGTCTTTCTCTCTCTCTCTCTCTCTCTCTCTCTCTCTCTTTCTTTGTCAACTTCTCCCTCTCTCTTTCTACTTCTCTCTTTCTTTCTCTCGCTCTCCCTTTCTACATCTCTCTCTCCCTCCCTCTCTCCCTTTCTTCTTCTTTTCTCTCTCTGTTTCTACTTCTCTCTCTCTGTTTCTCTCTCTCACTCTCGCTCTCTACTACTCTCTCCCTTTCTCCTTCTCTCCCTTTCTACTTCTCTCTCTCCCTCTCTCTCGCGATCTTTCACTCTTTCTACTTCTCTCTCTCTATCTATCTACTCTTTCTCTATTTCTCTATCTCTTTTTTCTCTACTTCTATCTCTCTCTCTCTCTCTTTCTCTCTCTCTCTTTCTACCTCTATCTCCCTCTACTCTTTCTCTCTATCTCTCTCTCTTTTTACTTTTCTCTCTCTCTCTCTCTCTCCTCTCTCTCATTCTCTCTCATTCTCTCTCTCTCTCCCTATTTACTTCTCTCTTTCTCTTTCTACTTATCTTTCCCTTTCTCTCTCTCTCTCTATCTATCTATCTCCCTCTCTCTCTCTACTCTCTTCCCACTTCTCTCTATCTCTCTCCTTCTTTCTTTTCCTTTTTGTTTCTCTATCACCCAGCTTCTACTTCTCTCTCTCTACCTCTCTCTCTTTCTCCCTCCCTCACTTACAAATTCTCTCTCTCTCCCTCTCTAATTCTCTCTCTTTCTCTCTCACTCTCTCTATCTCTTACTACTTCTCTCTCTTTCTTCTTTTCTCCCTCTTCCTTTCTACTTCTTCCACTCTCTCTCTACTTCTCTCTCTCTTTCTACTTCTCCCTCTCTCACTACTTTTCTTTCTCTTCTCTCTCTCTCTCTTTCTACTTCTCTCTCCCTCACTCTCTCTCTCTCTTTCTATGTCTCTCTTTGTCTCTCTCTCTCTCCCTCAAATTTTCTACTTCTCTTTCCCTCTTCCCTCTCTGATTTTTCTTCTTCTACTCTCTCTATCTCTCTCTTTTTCTCTCTCTCCCTTTCAACTACTCTCTCTCTCTACTTCTCTCTCCCCCCTCTCTCTCTCGGTATCTCTTTCTACATCTCTCTCTTTCTACTTCCCTGGCACTCTCTTCTCTATCTCTTTCTCTCTCTTTTCTTTCACGCTCTCTCCCTTTTTTCTTTCCACTTCTCTCTGTTTTACTCCCTTACTTTCTCTCTCTTTCTACTTCTCTCTTCCTCTCTCTTCTCTATCTTTTTCTTTATCTCTCTCTATCTACTTCTCTCTCTTTCAACTTCTCTTTCTCTCTCACTTTCACCTCTTTATCTTTCTATCTCTCACTTTCTCTCTCTCTCTCCCTCTCTTTCTCTCTCTCCTAATCTTTCTACTCCTTTATCTCCCCCTCCTTCTACTTCATCTATTTTTATATCCGTCTCTCTTTCAACTTTTCCCTCTCTCGCCCTCTTAATTTATCTCTCTCTCTTCTTCCCTCTTTATCTCTCTCTATCTCTCTCTCCCTCAATCTTTTTCCCTCTCTTTTAACTTCTCTCTCTTTCTACTTCTCTTTCTCTCTCTCTCTCTCTCTCTCTCTCTCCTCTTTCTACTTCTCAACACTTTCTCTCTCTCTCTCTCTCTCTCGACTTCCCCCTCTTTCTCTTTTTTCTCTCTCTCCCTCTCTCTCTTTCTACTCTCACTCTCTATCTACTACTCTCTCTCCCTCTCCTTATCTCCCCCTCTCTACTTCTCACTCCCGTTCTAAATCTTTTTATTTCTCTCTCTCTTTATTGCTCTCTCTTTCTTTCTATTCATCTCTCTCTCCTTATCTCCCTTTCTCTACTTCCTCTCCCATTCTCACCCTTTTTATTTCTCTCTCCCTCGCTCTCTCTCTCCCATTTTCTTCTTCTTCTTCTCTCTCTCTTTCTACTTTTCAATCTCTCCCTCCCTCTCCCTCTCCTCTCACTCTTTATCTCTCTCACCCTCTTTCTCTTTCTCTCTCTTGCTCTATATCTCTTTCTACAGCACACTCTCTCTCTTTTACTCTCTCTCTCTCTTTCCTCTCCCCTTCTCTCTCTTTCTTCTTCTTCTTCTTTTTCCTCTTCTTTTTCTTCTTATCTCTCTCTTTCTCTCTCTCTCTATCTCTCTCCCACTCTACTTCTCACACACTCTCTCTCTCTTTTGACATTTCTCTTCCTCCCTCTCTCTCAACCTGCACTTCTCTCACTCTTTCCACATTTCACTCTCTCTCTTTCTACATTTCTCTCTCTCTCTCACTCCCTGTCTCTCACTCTCTCTTTGTCTCTCTCTTCCTCTCTCTTTCTCCCTTTTCACTCCCTCATTCTACTTCTCTCTCTCTCTCTCCCACTCTCTCTCTCTACTTTCCCCTTACACTTCCTCTCTTTCTACTTCTCTTTCTCTTTTAAATTCTCTCTCTCTCTCTCTCTATCCCTCTATCTCCCTTTTTCATTCTCTCTCTCACTATCTCTCTCTCACTCTGATTCTCTATCTTTCCCTTTCTCTTTATCTCCCTTTTCCTCTCCCCTCTCTCTCTTTCCCCTTCTACTTCTTTCTCTCTCTTTTTCTTTCTCTTTTTTTTCTCTCATTCTCTCTTTCTTTTTCTCTCTCTTGCTCCCTCTCTCTCTCCCTCTCCCTCTTTCTCCCTCTCTCTCTCCCTCCCCCTCTATCTCCCTCTCGCCCTCTGTCTCAATCTTTTGACTTCCCTCCCTCTCTCTCTTGCCCTCTCACTCTCCCATTCTACTTCCCACTCTCTCTCTCTTTTTTTCTCTGTTTCTGCTTGTCCCTCTATCATTTTTTCTCTACTTCTTTCTCTCTTTGTCCTGCTCTCTCTCTCTATTTCCCTTTCTCTCTCCCGTTCTACTTCTCTCTCTCTCCCATTCTACTTCTCTCTCTCTCTCTCTCACTCTTTCTACTTCTCTCTCTCTCTCTCTCTCTCTCTCTCGCTGTCTACTTCTCTCTCTTTCAACTTCTCCCATTCACTACCTCTCTCTTTCTTTTTTCTAGTTTTCTCTCTCCCTCTCTCTCTCTTTTGCTATCTAGCCCGTTTTGCTTGGCTCTCTCTCTCACTCTTTCTATCTCTCTTACTCTCTCACCTTCTACTTCTCTCTCTCTTTCTACTTCTCTATATCTCTATGTCTCTCTCATTCTCTCTCTCTCTTTCTATATCTCTCTCTCCCCTCTCTCTCATTCTACTTCTCTCTCTCCCTCTCTCACTACTCTCTTTCTCTCTCTCTTCTCTTTCAACTTCTCTCTGTTACTTTCTACTACTCTCTCATTCTCTCTCTCTCTCTCTCTTTTTCTACTATCTTTCTATGTTGCTCTCTCGTCTATCTCTCCCTCTTTTCACTTCGCACTTTCCTCTTTTCTCTCTCCCCCTTTCTACTCTCTTTCTCGCTCTCTTTCTACTGCTCACCCTCTCCCTCACTTCTCTCCCTCTCTCCCTCTATCCCTCTCTCTCTCTTTTTACTTCACTCAATCTCTACTTCTCTCTCCTTCTCTCTCTATCTCAAATTCTTTCTATTTCTCCATCTTTATATTTTTCCCTCTCTCCCCCTTTTCCTTTCTCCCCCTCTCTCTCTTTACTTTACTCTCTCCCTTACTCTCTCTCTCTCTCTCATTCTCTCTCTCCCTCTCTCTCTTTACTTTTCTCCCTCTCTTTCTCCCTCTCTCTTTCTCTCTCTCTCTCTCTTTTTCTATGCACTTTTTACTTCTCTTTATCTCTCCCTCTTTCTTTCTGTTACCTTTTATTTCTCTCTCACCCTTTCTACTTTTCTCCCTCCCTCTATTTCTCTCTCCCTCTCTCTATCTACTTCTCTCACTCTGGGTTTCTCTCTCTCACTCTCACTCTATCTCTACTTCTCCCTCATTCTCTCTCTTTCTGCATCCCTCTCTCTATATCTCTTTATCCCTCTATCTCTTTCTACCTCTCCCTCTCTTTCTCTCTTACTCTCTCTCTCTCTTTCTACTTCTCCCCCTCTCCCTTTCTATTCCTTTTGCTCTCTCTCTACTTCTCCCTCTCTCTTTCTACTTCTCCCTCTCCCACTCTTCTTTTCTTTCTCTTTCTCTCTCCCTCTTTCTACTTCTCTCTTTCTCTCTTACTCTTTCTACTTCTCACCCTTATTCTAATACTCTCTCTACTTTTCTCTCTCTCTCTCTTTCTGTCCCCCTCTCAACTTTTCTCTCTTTTTTCTTACTTTTCACTCTCTCTACTTCTCTCTCTCTCTCTCTCTCTCTCTCTCTCTCTCTCTCTCTCTCTCTCTCTCTCTCTCTCTCTCTCTCTCTCTCTCTTTTTACTTCTCTTCCTCTCTTTCTCTCCTCCTCTCCCTTTCTCTTCCAACTTCCCTCCCCCTACTTCTCTATCTTTCTCTTTATGTCTTTGTCACAACTTCTTTTAATTTCTCTATCTTTAAATTTTTCTCTCTCTCTCTCTCTTTCTCTTTCTCTCCCTCTCTTTCTTTACTTATCTCTCCCTCATACACTCTCTCCCACTCCATTTCTCTCTCTCTCTCTCTCTCTCTCTCTCTCTCTCTCTCTCTTCCTCAATTAATTTCTCTCTCCCTCTTTTTACTTCTCTCTCTCTTTCTTTCCCTTTCTCTCCCTCAATTAATCTTTCTCTCTCTCTCTCTCTCTACATCTCTCTCACTCTCTCTCTCTCTCCCTTTTTAATTCTCTCTCTCGATCTTCCAACTTCTCTCTCGCACTCTTTCCCTTTTTTTTTCTCTCCCTTACTACAACTCTCTCTCTCTCTCTTTCCCTTTCTCTCGTTCTCCCTCTCTCTAAACTTTTCTCTCTCTCTCTCCTTATCTCATTGTGTTCTCTCTTTCTCTCTCTCTCTCTCTCTCTCTCTCTCTTTATCTCTCAATGTATCTCTCTTTCCCTCTTTACTTCTCTCTCTCTCTTCTCTCTCTTTTCCACTTTCTCTCTCTGCCTCTCTATCTTTCTCTATCCCTCTCCGTTTCTACTTCTCTCTCTCTCATTCCCACTCTACTTTACTTCTACTCTCTCTATCTCCCTCCCTCCCTCTCTCTCTCTCTCTCTCTCTCTCTCCCTTTCTCATTTTCTCTCTCTTTCTACTTCTCCATCTTTCTCTCTCTCTCAATCTCTCTCCCTCTTCTGCTCTCTCTCTCTCTCTTTCTTTCTCTTCCTATTCTACTTCTCTCTCCCCCTCTCATTCTTTCTCTCTCTCTCTTTTTACTTCTCTCTCCCTTTCTGTCACACCCCAATTCTGGTCTATTCAGAATGATGTGATGAACCGCTAAATAACCAACGGTTCAACCAGGATCTCTAATAGGCTATCCCCGCGTTATCCAAACTTTCGCACATCCATAATCATAAACAGAGTAATACACAATAGCAGAAAATTCATAATAAAATGAACTGAGCAACTAAGATGATATCATTAATTTAATAGCAAATTATTTTGTTTTCAACTGAGACATAAATATTTAAATACCAAATACATGTCTTTATAAATCCAATGAAAGAAACCTATAAAAATATCTAATCAAATACACACGAGTTGCACTCCCAAGAGGAGTCGTGCGTATCATCTTCAGCTCCAACTTCCATTGCTACCACGTTCCCGTATGCAGACGCATTCATATAGTCTTCAACAGTATAACCTGCATCATCAACTAAAAATATTCGACGTCGAGGGGTGCGCACACATCACGGCTCAGTGAGTAGCCAAAACAATGCAACAATACATATACATGCAAATATCAATTTATATCTTTGGTCCGGTTTAACTCCGGGTTTCGACGTCCACGTCATCCTTACCGGTACGTCTTCCCATTTTTACCTGTTTTTAGGTTTCCTTTTTTTAGGTTTTTGCCCATTTAACTCATATTTTCCAAATTAAACTTTTTCCATGCGTAAAAATTCGATTTTTAATAGGGCTTTTGTTATTGGTGTCTCGAGGAACGAAAGCCCTCAAAAATTTTTGAGTTTCATCGGTTGGTTATCAGGAAACTTGAAATTTTCTCTTTTTGCCCTAATTTGTCGAAATTTTTTGATTTTCTTGAATTTCTTCAGATTGGACCTCGTCAGTTAAAATTTCCTACTGCATGTGGGTTGTAGGATATGATTAAACACCCGTAAGTCCTTATGCCCACTTGTATGGTGAGGAATGGGCTTTATGGTCTACTACGTCGTTATTAAATCAAATTTCGGATTTTTATCCTGCTAACTCCTTGTTTCCTTTTTCTTTCTAATTTTTGCAGATACCATGGCTCGTAGCAAAATACCCGAGTCGCGATCCACTTCACTTCCGTTCGAATGAAGCCGAGGCCATGATAGCGACTATGCCCGTAAGAAGGTTGAAGGGGGCGCATGGTGAACTTGGCTGAGCTAGCCTAGTTCAATGTAGAGGGGCGTTTGGTGATATGGGGTGGCTCCTGTCATCACATCCGCGCGCGTGCACCTGTCGGACTTGAGTACGCCCGAGTTCTATTGTAATCTCTAGGTGGTGGGGAATTACAATGATGTTGAGTACGATCGGGAGTTGCGCATCACCGATTCACGTCAAGGGGTGCACATCTCCTTTGATTATCGGCGGCTGGCCCGATCTGTTGGGCATTCCCTTTTGATGGCCCCATGGTGTCGCGTGCCGGAGAGCCACGGTTGTTGAGATGGAGATGAGAGCAGGATCGACAACCAATTGCTCCGTCCCGATAGATGGCGGATGAGAGGTTGCTACTTGCGTCCAGCTCCGCGGGTCTTCCGCAAGATTATCCAAGCATAATCTGATCCCCAGAGTGGGCACTATGAGAGGGTATCTCAACCGACCCGGTTTTTGATCTACGGCATCTGCACTCGCCGGCCGGTCTGCCTTCCTTACATCATCATGCAGGCGATGATTAGTGCCACATTGTCCCGGTCATAGGGGATAATCTACCCTATGGACGCATGATTACAATATTCTTGACCCGTCCGGGGTGGATCCGGTAGATGAGATGATCCGAGAGAAGACCTTCGTCGCCTCTAGATTGGGAAGCTATCTGTAAGATGGGGCTGCGAGATGCAGAGGTTAGCGATGAGGAGAGGAACGCGATGGTGCGTCCTCACACTCGGGTCGAGATGGCCGATGCTGAGGCTGCTGCTGCTGCTGCTAGAGCTCGTGTGGATCGGGTCGACGACGACGATCGTATGTATATGGACGTCGATGTGATACCCCCGCCATCACCCACACATGCGGCTAGAGTTGGTACTTCTGCTGCGGCTCCGCACTAGAGACCGGTCCTTCTCATGAGGCTGCTCCTTCACGCCTACCAGCTGATGATGTCGCTGAGTATGTTTCACGAGATTAAAGAGGCTCGGGCGCATCGGATCCCGAGGATAGGGGAGCTCCTAGGCGCCCAGCGCCGAACCGATCAGCGGGTGGCTGATCTCCGCGACTAGTCGGCCAGCGACTCGGACTTCGGTGGCATGGTTGACTAGGGTCTATGCCGAGGACTCGACAGAGACCGTGAGGCACCGCCTCCCTCGCCGCCTCAACTTCTTGATTGTACTTTTATTTTTCCTTGTACTCTGAGTAACCGTCCGGGTTGTGGTTCGTACTCCGCTTTTCAATATATATACCTTTTTTCTCTCTCTCATTGTATGTAACTTGTTTTCCCCTTTAATAGATGTATTATTCTCTTTTTAAATTTGGTCTCAATCATCACTGGTGCTTATAATGTATTAATATTACTGTTTTTACTTTTATCCTATCTCAGTTCATAATTGTCTTAAATGTATGTTAGTTCGGTGGGCAAGGCCCAAGATGCTCTGATACCCAGTTGTCACACATCATTCTGAATAGACCAGAATTGGGGTGTGACACTTTCTAGTTTTCTCTCTCTCTCACTCTCTCTCTACATCTATCTCTCCATGTTTTTCTCTCTCTATTGCTTTGTCTTTTTCTCTCTCGCTCTCTCCCTCTCTCTCTCTCTCTCTCTCTCTCTCTTTGTCAACCTCTCCCACTCTCTTTCTACTTCTCTCTTTCTTTCTCTCGCTCTCCCTTTCTACATCTCTCTCTCCCTCCCTCTCTCCCTTTCTTCTTCTTTTCTCTCTCTATTTCTACTTCTCTCTCTCTGTTTCTCTCTCTCACTCTCGCTCTCTACTACTCTCTCCCTTTCTCCTTCTCTCCCTTTCTACTTCTCTCTCACGATCTTTCACTCTTTCTACTTCTCTCTCTCTATCTATCAACTCTTTCTCTATTTCTCTATCTCTTTTTTCTCAACTTCTATTTCTCTCTATATTTTTTTTCTCTCTCTCTTTCTACCTCTATCTCTCTCTACTCTTTCTCTCCATCTCTCTCTTTTTACTTTTCTCTCTCTCTCTCCTATCTCCCATTCTCTCTCATTCTCTCTTTCTCTCTCCCTATTTACTTCTCTCTTTCTCTTTCTACTTATCTTTCCCTTTCTCTCTCTCTCTCTATCTATCTATCTCCCTCTCTCTACTCTCTTTCTACTTCTCTCTATCTCTCTATCTCTCTCTCTTTCTTTTCCCTTTTATTTCTCTCTCTCATCCCCCTTCTACTTCTCTCTCTCTACCTCTCTCTCTTTTTCCCTCTTTTCGTTTCTCTCTCTTTCTCCCTCCCTCACTTACAAATTCTCTCTCTCTCCCTTTCTACTTCTCTCTCTATCTCTTACTACTTCTCTCTCTTTCTGCTTTTCTCCCTCTTCCTTTATACTTCTTCCACTCTCTCTCTACTTCTTTCACTCTTTCTACTTCTCCCTCTCTCACTACTTTTCTTTCTCTTTCTCTCCCTCTCTTTCTACATCTCTCTCCCTCACTCTCTCTCTCTCTCTTTCTATGTCTCTCTTTGTCTCTCTCTCTCTCCCTCAAATTTTCTACTTCTCTTTCCCTCTCTCCCTCTCTGATTTTTCTTCTTCTACTCTCTCTATCTCTCTCTTTTTCTCTCTCTCCCTTTCAACTACTCTCTCTCTCTACTTCTCTCTCCCCCCCTCTCTCTCTCAGTCTCTCTTTCTACATCTCTCTCTCTCTTTCTACTTCCCTGGCACTCTCTTCTCTATCTCTTTCTCTCTCTTTTCCTTCAAGTTCTCTCCCTCTTTTCTTTCCACTTCTCTCTGTTTTACTCCCTTACTTTCTCTCTCTTTCTACTTCTCTCTTCCTCTCTCTTCTGTATCTTTTTCTTTATCTCTCTCTATCTACATATCTCTCTTTCAACTTCACTTTCTCTCTCACTTTCACCTCTTTATCTTTCTATCTCTCACTTTTCTCTCTCTCTCTCCCTCTCTTTTTCTCTCTCCTAATCTTTCTACTCATCTATCTCCCCCTCCTTCCACTTCATCTATTTTTATATCCGTCTCTCTTTTAACTTTTCTCTCTCTCGCCCTCTCAATTTATCACTCTCTCTTGTTCCCTCACTCTTTATCTCTCTCAATCTCTCTCTCCCTCAATCTTTTTCCCTCTCTTTTAACTTCTCTCTCTTTCTATTTTCTCTCTCTCTCTCTCTCTTTCTACTTCTCAACAGTTTTTCTCTCTCTCTCTCTCTCTCTCTTGACTTCCCCCTCTTTCTCTTTTTCTCTCTCTCTCCCTCTCTCCCTCTCTCCCTTTCTACTCTCACTCTCTCTCCCTCTCCTTATCTCCCCCTCTCTACTTCTCTCTCTCGTTCTAACTCTTTTTATTTCTCTCTCTCTTTATCGCTCTCTCTATTTCTTCCTATTCTTCTCTCTCTCTCCTTATCTCCCTTTCTCTACTTCTCTCTCCCATTCTCACCCTTTTTATTTCTCTCTCCCTCGCTCTCTCTCTCCCATTTTCTTCTTCTTCTTCTCTCTCTCTTTCTACTTCTCAATCTCTCCCTCCCTCCCCCTCTCACTCTTTATCTCTCTCACCCTCTTTCTCTTTCTCTCTCTCTCTTTCTCTCTCTCTTGCTCTATATATCTTTCTACAGCACACACTCTCTCTTTTACTCTCTCTCTCTCTCTCTCTCTCTCTCTTTCCTCTCCCCTTCTCTCTCTTTCTTCTTCTTCTTCTTTTTCCTCTTCTTTTTCTTCTTCTCTCTCTCTTTTCTCTCTCTCTATCTCTCTCCCACTCTACTTCTCACACACTCTCTTTTTTGACTTCTTTCTCTCTTTATCACTCTCTTTTATCTTTTTCTCTCTCTTTCTTTTTCTCTCCCTCTCTTTAAACTATTCTCTCTCTCCCTTTCTACTTCTCTCTCTTTATCTTTCTACTTCTTCCTCTTTCTCTCCCTCTATCCTTTCCTCTCTCTCTTTTTACTCTCTCTCTCTCTCTCTTTCTACTTTTCTCTTTCTACTTCTCTCTCTTCCTCTCTCTTTGGCATTCTCTTCCTCTCTCTCTCTCCATGCACTTCTCTCTCTCTTTTGGCATTTCTCTTCCTCCCTCTCTCTCTCCATGCACTTCTCTCTCTCTTTCAACATTTCACTCTCTCTCTCTCTTTCTACATTTTCTCTCTCTCTCTTTCTACATTTCTCTCTCTCTCACTCTCTATCTCTCTTCTCTCTCTCACTCTGTATCTTTCCCTCTCTCTCTCTCTTTCTCACTCTCTACCTCTCTCTTTCTCTCTCTTCTCTCCCTCATTCTACTTCGCTCTCTCTTTCAACACTCTCTCTCTACTTCCCTCTCACACTTCCTCTCTTTCTACTTTTCTCCCTCTTTCTAATTCTCTCTCTCCTTTTTCCTCACTTTTTCTGTCTCTCTCTCTCTCTTTCAATTTTTTTTTCTCTCTCTCTACCCCTTTCTCTCTCTTTCTACTTCAATTTCTTTTTGTACCTCTCTCTGTTTCTACATCTCTGCCCCTCTTTCTGCATCTTTCTTTCTCCCCCTCTATACTTCCCTCTCTCTCTTTTTACTCTCTCTCTCTCTTTCTCTTTCTACTTTTCTCTTTCTACTTCTCTCTCTTCCTGTCTCTCTTTCGGCATTTCTCTTCCTCCCACTCTCTCTCCATGCACTTCTCTCTCTCTTTCGGCATTTCTCTTCCTCCCTCTCTCTCTCCATGCACTTCTCTCTCTCTTTCAACATTTCACTCTCTCTCTCTCTTTCTACATTTTTCTCTCTCTCTTTCTACATTTCTCTCTCTCACACTCTCTATCTCTCTTCTCTCTCACACTCTGTATCTTTCTCTCTCTCTCTCTCTCTTTCTCACTCCCGACCTCTCTCATTCTCTCTCTTCTCTCCCTCATTCTACTTCGCTCTCTCTTTCAACTCTCTCTCTCTACTTCCCTCTCACACTTCCTCTCTTTCTACTTTTCTCCCTCTTTCTAATTCTCTCTCTCCTTTTTTCTCTCTTTTTCAGTCTCTCTCTCTCTCTCTTTCTATTTTTTTCTCTCTCTCTACCCCTTTCTCTCTCTTTCTACTTCTCTTTCTTTTTGTACCTCTCTCTCTTTCTACATCTCTCTCCCTCTTTCTGCATCTTTCTCTCTCTTTCAACTTCTCTCTCTCTCTCTCACTCCCTCTTCTCTCTCCCATTCTCTTTCCCAATCTTTTTCTACTTTTCTCTCTCTACTTCTCTCTCTTCTCTTTCTACTTCTCTGTCTCTCCCATTCTCTCTCTCTATCTCTCTCTTTTTACTTTTCCCTCTCCCTCTCCTCTCTCTCATTCTCTCTCCTTCTCTTTCTCTCTCTCCCGCTTTACTTCTCTCTCTCTTTCTACTTATCTCTCTCTCTCTCACCCTTTCTCTTTCTCTGTCTCTCTCTACACTCTTTCGACTTTTCTCAATCTCTCTCTCTCTTTCTTTTCCCTTTTATTTCTCTCTCTCACCCCTTCTACTCCTCACGATCTCTCTCTACCTCTCTCTCTTTTCGCTTCTCTCTCTTTCTCCCTTTCTCTCTTACAACTTCTCTCTCTCCCTTTCTACTTCTCCCTCTCTTTCTCTCTCACTCTCTCTATCTCTTACTACTTCTCTCTCTTTCTGCTTCTCTCCCTCTCCCTTTCTACTTCTTTCACTCTCTCTCTACTTCTCTCTCTCTCTTTCAACATGTCCCTCTCTCACTACATTTCTTTCTCTTTCTCTCTCTTTCTACTTCTCTCTCTCTCTTTCTCTCTTTACTTCTCACTCTTACTCTACTACCCTCTCTCAACTTCTCTCTCTCTCTCCTCCTCACCCCTCTACTTCTCTCTCTCTCTTCCTACTTTCAATTCTCTCTACTTCTCTCTCTCTCTCTCTCTCTTTACTTCTCTTCCTCACTTTCTCTCTTTCTCTCTTTCTCTCTCATTCTCTTCCTACTTCACTCTCTCTACTTCTCCATCTCTCTCTTACTCTCTCTGTCTCAACTTCTTTCTATTTCACTCTCTTTAAATTTTTCCCTTCCACTCTTCCTCTTTCTCTCCCTCTCTTTCTTTACTTGTCTCTCTCTCTCTTACTCTCTCTTTCTCTCTTCGTTTCCCTCTCTCTTTACTTCTCTCTCTCTTTCTTTCTACTTATCTTTTTCTCTCCCTCTCTCTCTCTCCCTCTCTCTCTCTTTCTACTTCACTCTCACTCAATCTCTTCTTAATTTTCTCTCTCCCTCTCTCCATCTTTCTACTTCTCTCTCACTCTCTATGGACGTATTGAGGGATGCTGGGGTG